>JAOBAY020011010.1:0-15139 GCA_025331085.2 Zoanthus sociatus | reverse complement strand
TGACATTGCACAGCTCAGGTCTGTCGTGCACGTGTTTTTGTCTTGCTCGTTGGCACTTAGCGATAGCTATTACTAGTCAGATAGTTGATAAATAAGCTGGTTTAAAAAAATTAAACTGGTTTCAAAAAAAATGAACCAGTTTAAAAAGGTTAAACTGGTTTTAAAAAAAATGAACTAGTTTAAAAAATATTGACAGAACTAGTTTAGAAATAAAATTAAACCAAAAATAAAATTGAACCACAACATATACAAAAATAATACTGGTTCAGAAAAAAATGGTGTAAAATGTATTTAGTTATATTCAAAAAGTCTTTCTTGATATTACTTCTAAATTTGAAATATTGCAAGAATTGTGAAAAGTAAGAGGAAGACTATTCTAGAAAGAAAAGCTTGAAAACACATTGAAAGGTGGTATTTAGTAAACAGTCTTTATGCAGGTTAAATCGACAGCAAGTAAAATGGTCATGATATTCAAAGTTGAAGTGAAATAATGAGGAGAGAGGAGTAGGTAGACAGTAAGTTATTTACAGATAAAAACACAAGCTACCTGGTACTTGAAAATAGAGTAAACAGGCAAAATTTTAAGTTTGTGAAAAAGAGGCTTTGTGTGAGTCTGAAGAGGAGAGAAGGTAATATTGTGAATCCCATTATAGGATTATCTATTGTACTGTACCTTGTACACCAAGTGGCACTTTGTTATCTAGAAGATATCTGAGGCACTCCATATTCCCTGATTGTGCTGCAAAATGAATAGCATACTTGCCTTGGACTCCTCCATTAGCAGTACCAATATCAAACTCTTTCTTTTGGTGAATTCTCTTAGCCTGAACATTAAATTAAAATACTACTATTAACCCTTGTCCTGCTAAAAACGATTTCATATAAAGTAAAATTGTCTTAAGTTTTGAACCTGTTGATGAAACTTTAAATATTAAATGACCATTCATTTTCATTGTTTTTGTAAGTATAAGCTAGAAATGTCTATGGTTTTGACTAGTTCTGAAGTTTTTATTTTTTAAGAAAATTTAAATTTTTGACTGTAAAAAATCTAGCATGTGAAGGGTTAAAATTCCAACCTTTAATTCTTTAAAGTTCATTATTTTTGTATTTGCCCTTGTCAACCCAATTTTATAATTTTTAAAAACAAATCCTGAAGACACATGCATATTTTTGTGGTAACTTGTGAAAATTAATGATTAACTTTAATTTGTTTTTATCACAGAAATTTTCCATGAAAGTGAAGGAGATGTCTTCAGTACTTGAGACGGTCTAGTAATAAACTTGAAAATTAAGATTTGTGGTACTGCAACAGCCCCAGTGGACACTTTGTTGGATAAACTGGCCAGCTGAATTGACTCAACAACTGAAGAATTTTAAATATAATGATTTTAATTCTAGCTTTTCCAATTTATACTCAACGTAATTTATAATGGTAATTAAACTGGGACCAAAATCCATTCTGAAATCTTTTTAAGCCAAAGAAACAGACAAATACATGTGTCACAAATATCAACTTTTTATATTGTGCTACAGTTTTCTCATTCCGGAAGTGGTATGTCATTCTTTTTTTTCTAATCTGTAATTTGCAGCAATAAAAAAGTAGTATGCAATACAGTTTATTTCTTCTTGGTTAAACAAAAGAGAAACACTTCAAGTTCTTCATCATATGTTGGCAAAGCTTCTGCACCCGTAAACTTTCGCTTTTCAAGTAAATGAATGTTAAAATCCTCGGAGAAGATTTTATGCACATCTGCTTCGGTAACTGGATCTGTTGGGTCCCAGTCGTACGTTTCTATAAGCCATCGGCCGTGTGGTGCAAGAAGTGGCAACACTGCTTTCACATAATCCCTTTGTTTATCACCCATCAAAGCCACGAATGCTCCGATATCGTGTATTGCATCAAATTTAAACCCAATATGTTCGGAGGTTAGTTTAAAAATGTCACACTCGAATAAAGTGACATCTTTTTCCGAGGCTTTGTAAACTGCGGCCCCTGATGGAAGTCCGTCCGTATGACCCATTTCTATCGCTTGGCGGTCATAGTTCAGGTTGTGCTCTTTGAAAAACGAAGTAATTGCATCTCCTGATATTTCTGCTCCGACCACACAGTGACCACGTTCTGCCAGCCATAGCATGTCCAAAGACTTGCCGCAAAGTGGTACAAAAATTCGCTGGTTTGCTTTTCCGCCAGTTAATTGATTGCAATGTTTTTGCAACGAAGGATGAACGCGATTCAGGTGAAACTGAGAAACATCTCCCTTCCAGGTCTGTATCCATTCTTCGTTTGTTGGGTTTCCTTCGTCCATTTTTACTCTGTTGACCACATCAAATTTAGGAAGTCACGCGAACAAGAGCGCTGTTAGAGAGAAGATTGGTAACTAGCAAATAGACTCGTTGCCACAGTAACGAAGTTTTGAAATTTTCATGCGTTCGTTTGGGCCTAGGAAATAAAAACTTTGACGAACTCTTTTGAATTTTAAAGTTGAAACAAATATTTCATCGCCCTAACCATGTGGAAGGAAATTCAAAACTTCATTCTTAATCCGGAATAGTTGGATTTGAAGAATGAAACTCTCTTCAGCTCCTCGAACCCATTCCTTTTTGCTCCCGTCCGTGCGTTCATTTCCTCTCCCCAGTTTCCGTAATTAACGCGCTTGGATTCTCTACAACAAAAGATCCATAAACCGTGACCAAGCACACGACATGAAACAAAGAGACATTGTAATCTTCTTTGTACAGTTAGTTTGCCGAGTTTCCTAACCAGTCCACTCTAAAACTTTTCTAAAATGCTGTTGAAAATAAAACGCAAAACAGTTTTTATAATACCGTTCATGCATGAGCAGAAGAGTTTTAAAAACAGCAGCGTACTTAGAAACTGCATGTACACAGTAGTCAGTACAGATGCAAAAGTCTTCACTTTTTTTTTAAATTAATTTCTTTTTTTATTTAAGTTATAAGGTCGATTCTTAGCTATCTATTTTCTTTCGCAATCTAAAGTTATATACTATTGAAAAGGAACAAGAGTTTATAAGTCGCTTTTGCTTCTTATTAATGACATTTTTTCGAAATATCGATAAGAATCAAAAGCGACTGATAAACCCTTGAAAGGAAACATTTCTAATGTCTGAGGTATTGGCTTCCAACCGTGTCTACTAAACTTCAACGGAAAAAATAAACTAACCTATGAAATTTTATTACTTCGATATGATGCATACAGTTTATTTCTTCTTGGTTAAGCAAAAGAGAAACACTTCAAGTTCTTCATCATATGCTGGCAAAGCTTCTGCACCCGTAAACTTTCGCTTTTCAAGTAAATGAATGTTAAAATCCTCGGAGAAGATTTTATACACATCGGCTTCCGTTACTGGATCTGTTGGGTCCCAATCGAAAGTTTCTATAAGCCATCGGCCGTGTGGTGCAAGAAGTGGCAACACTGCTTTCACGTAATTCTTTTGTTTGTCTCCCACCAAAGCCACGAACGCTCCGATATCGTGTATTGCATCAAATTTAAATCCAATATGGTCGGAGGTTAGCTTAAAAATATCACACTCGAATAAAGTGACATCTTTTTCCGAGGCTTTGTAAACTGCGGCCCCTGACGGAAGCCCGTCTATCTTACCTTGCATTTCTATCGGTTCGCGGCTGTAGTTCAGGTTGTGCTCTTTGAAAAACGAAGTAATTGCAACTCTGGATATATCTGCTCCGACCACACAGTGACCCTGTTCTGCCAGCCACAGCATGTCCAAAGACTTGCCGCAAAGCGGAACTAAAACTTTCTGGTTTGGTTTTCCGCCGGTCAATTGATTGCAATGCTTTTGCAACGAAGGATGAACGCGATTCAGGATAAACTGAGAAACGTCTCCCTCCCAGATCTGTATCCATTTTTCGTTTGTTTTATTTCCATCATCCATTTTAACTCTGTTAACGTTGACAACTAAATATAAGAAGTCACGCGAACACAAGCACTGTCGAGAGGGCATTGGTAACTAGCAAAATGCATGTAAAATATACATATTCAGCGATATCTTATGCGGCACTTCTCAAACTTAACTAAATAGCTAAATTTGTACTGAAAACTATCCGAATTTCAAGCAAAGATTTCTTTTGTTTTATATAGGCTACTTATGACTTGAAAAGAATTTCCGGTTCATCATCAAAATTTTCTCAAAATTCAGTGAGGGATGGCGCTTTTTATTTTTAGGGTCAATGCTTTTGTGGACTACTGATTCAGTTCGGGAATTAAACTGCACCACCAACTACCAAACTATGTTTTCATACGGTCCATATTACAATACAATCTTATTAATTGCACTTGGAAAAAGTGAGATTTCTAAAACAAAAGGGAATCAATTGTCCTAATATGCTGCCGGCGGAATGGTTTGTCACTCTATTAATTGTTACGAAACATAGAAAGTATTTCTCTCGGGGTTTTTCGTCATATATTTTTTTTATTAAAACATTTAAAAAAAATTCAATGCAATGGCAAAAATCAGTGCGCGCGCAGATGATAATCTTATCAAGGCTGGACACTGTACTAACGGTAGCCAATTGGAATTGGAATCGAGGGGGCGATGGGAGGGGGTGTTAGTAGGTACGTTAATACCACAATCTCACGCCAAGTCTCCCTTGGACCTTGACAGCTCTGTAACATTGGTTATCGAACTATTAATTACTCGTGCCGGTAGGCAACGAGTCATAAATTCGGTTCCGTGTCCTTTTTTTGGGGGGTCGAGCTTTTACAAACGCATGCGTAGTTTGGGCATTGCGACCTGATTGCACCACAGACCACGTGTTATGACAACCCTGAGGAAATTTGTTTTAAAATCAAGTAAAATTTGCTGTGATTTCTGTCGATAATTTTCAGTTTTATTTAAGTACATGGTTTCATTGCCCGTAATATTTACATATCTGAATCAAGATCAAGTCAAAGTTGTTTATTTTAATAGCAAATAGTCCAAATATTAACAGACTCAAAGGGCAACTTAACTGAAACTTGCAGTTTTTGATGCAGTTAATTTTTTGGATCAATCACCTTAAAAGCTTCAACTTACAGTTTTCAACTAAAAATTGCTTTTACACACATCTCAAACAACTGCAGTCAAGAAATCTGCAAACAGTATCTTGTTTATTTCAGTGAATAGTTGTTAATAAAACGAGCCAACTGGGCTGCATATTAAGTGGACTTTGCATTATAATATATCAGCTTTATTTTTTGAACAACACGCAAAAACACTGGGAACAAATCACTGAAATATCAAAGAAACTTTAGGAAATAGATAAAACGGTCTTTCCTTTAAGATTGCAATGATATACCTGGGTTGTTGAAGACACAGCGAAATAGCTCAATTTCTGTATTACAGAAAATGGCGCCGATGAAGTGCTCGCCCGCAAAGTCTCATGGCTGAGCGTGCCCCTTTAAAGTGAAATCATTTTGGGCAGTACTTATTAAGGATGCATATAGATATCTTGGGCTATAGTAAAACTTCCCCTCCTAGTCGGCACTCTTACTTATTCTACCTCATGTACAACCACATGCCGGAAATTGCTTTAACAGTGGCACTGCATGTCACCGTGAAAAGCAACACTTAAAACTATTCCGGCTCCATAAAAAGTTTGTTCATGTCAACAGAAAATGAAAATAAATACACAAGTTTGCATTTTTAATCAAGACAAAAAGGAAGCATTGTGTGATTAATTTGTGTGGAATTCAGTCTCAGCGATAAGCCAACATTGATGTTAACAACCAAAATGCATCTCACAAAGTAATGTGTATAACAACATCTGGCAAAGCTGAAGCCAAATATCCAGAACAAAAATTCCTGACAAGAACTTTGCAACTCAAATACTCAATGGATAAGTTTCAGTCTTCAGAATGTATTAAAGTGTAATTTTTATTGAATTATATCAACACTAAATAATAAAGCTGCTTATATTAATGATCAGCCTTCCATTATTTAATTGTTAGATGGTTAATACATTCTCATACCTAAAGTTCAGCTTAGCATGAACTTGCTTTATGCTATCACTGATGATCTCCCCTCAGGGTTGTGTTTGGGAAAGGGAGTTTGAATTGTTAAAGGTCTTTTAATAAGTTTCTTCTAAGACTAGTTTTCCATTAAATTCCACTAGTTTCCTCTTTAATCTAAGGTTAATTTTGCCCTAGTTTGCACTTGCGTGTGCTAATAGCCTGTGTAGCTGGTGATCTTGTAAGAAGGTGAGAAAAGTTGAAAGTGTGAGAGAAAGGAATGGCAAGAGATTTGCACTCGTATAATTCCAAATTTGTAACATTAAGACCACCAGTATCACAGGCTATCTGCAAGCGATAAGATTTTTTTCCCCAAGTGACATCTAATTTTATTATTTTAAAATTTTATTGGTTGTGTAAAGACCTCCGGCACGAGTCTAGGCTACAGAGGAGCATTTTGTTATATAGACAAAATCAAAAACTAGAAAATTCGAGTGAGTGTTAATAATTGGTTTCAGTATATTTTGAGTTGTTTTTTGAAGTCAAAGTTTGATTCAAAACATCTAGTACCTGTTCAGGCTCGTACGAAGGCCGTAAAGGTCCACAAATTCCACTTGATTGTAAAAGTCATAAATGGCATGCTGCGTCGGTGTTTCTACAGAAACAGTTTTCTTAAATGGATAAATTGTACGCCGTAGTGACAATTTTTACTGGAGTCCTTCGTCGGAGTGAAGGAAGTGATTCACACTAGAATTTTGTTTTAAAAAAGAGTTAAGTTAGGTTATGACTTTCTTTTCAAATTCGGTCATAAAAACATGCTTTACATGTTGAACAGTAGGATCTAGATGAAAGCTATAGTAGTTTTAAGTATTTGATAAACAGATTAAGTTGAAAGAATGAATTTTGTAAACCAGCATTTCAATCACTGGAATCTGAAAACGTATTTCGCTTTTTCGGCTTTATGTCGACTTTTCCTGTTTATTCGGACCAAAGGAAATGTTCGTTTATTGCGTCCTTGAGCTCAACATAAAGCTGAAAAATCACCGTTGCACAAGAGTTAGGGTATGTGATTTGGCTAAAAGTATAAACAATACAAAAAATATTCATATTATTTTGGCTACAATATAAAAAAATACATTTTAAACAATCCGCTAGCTTGTGCTGCAGACGAATTTTTGTATATGGCCATATAGTTATTAGGTTAATCGATAATCATTGCGAGTATTGAGCTCAATATAAAGAATGGGCATCAACGTAATATAATAGTCCACACTCCCAAGAGTAGTTTTAAAAAGCAACTTATAAATTTTTCTTAAAACGAATAAAGATAAAATCCAAAATGCCCGTGTTATAGGTGAAAAACGCCCTTTTCAGAATAAGGGAACAAGGCCAGGGATATCAAAATATCAAATGTCTTCCCCTTCACTTTGAACTTTTTCTTATTCAATTCCATAGGGAAGTTAGAAACTTTTACTTCGAAAGAATTTTGAAATTCTTTGAATAGTCGCAGTATAAAGAGGCCACTTCCTTTCCGATAAACGCCTTGCTCAAACTATTTTAAGCAGCTTGTTTACGTTTTTTGGCATCTCAAGAACAATTTTAGAGAACCCTTGGGCGAGATAAAAAGTTAATAGCCCTGCGTTCATTTAATTCCAACTTCGGTCCAAGGGATGTTTGAGCGGGTTTCTTTGTAATAGAAACAATGGCCTGGTATTTATGTGGTTTTAGCAAACTCGATTGTCCATCTGTAGAGAAAGATGTATCACGTCATTTCTATTTCTGAAGTATTGACTCCAAACATCCGGTTATTTTTAATAAAGCAAAAAGAGCCCGCCTAAAATCTTTCAAAAACTTTTTTTGAGGGAGGAGGGGGAAAGGTTTAGTTGTTTTAAGCCCTAGTTTTGACTGATCTGTGGTTAACAAAAAGCAATGCTTTAGGCCACTTTTAACCGCTCTTTTTTGTTTAATCATAATTTTAATTACAAGCGCCACAGTTTCCAATTTATGATATAATCCGATATTTATTTATATTGTGCTGTTTTCCGGTCAAAGCAAATACTTTCTCTGTATTTCCACTAAGTTCAACGGACCCCATTGAGGTTATTCATAAATTGCTCTCTAGTCTAATCCCTACAGGTGCTGATACGGGCGTAAATTGCCCCTTATAGCGGTGAAAAACAATATAACGGCGATGACATTGGGCCGAGTTCTGAGAAGGCTTATGTATTGTTTTGCTGAAAAACGGAGATATTTCAGCACGATAGTCTTCCGCGAATGATCATGAAAGTACACCAGCTAGTTGTGGCTTTGTTTGGGTTGATGCTGTCAGATAATTTGCAATGTTTGGTAATGACGCACCCGGCCATGGTAAGTGTATATCAGTTAAGTAGGTTCAACTATAAACTATGATGTAATTCAGAATTCGTAGTTGTTCTTCTGTATAAAAACTCAGCTTATGCGGTTCTGCATAATTACTCAGTGGTGAAACTATAATTCTGTTACTACACGCAGTACAATATATGACCAAAAGCCGGCACTATACAGGCCAATGTAAAGCTTTAAGAATCGTAGTACTAATAGTAACTGATTTCTATAAGTCGTTTAAGTTTCATAAAATGGTATTTATAGAATAGTGACTGCTTGAATGTGAGGAACCATGCAAGTTCTCAAACATTGGTCCATTCTCCGATATATTACAAACTTATAGTTTTTTTTAAAAAAATAGAACATCCATTCATAATAAGAAGTTAAAAGTCCCTCAGATCTCAGTGATTACTTAAACGTTTAGGCTTTTCTCATTCCAATATCTCGCTACATTTTTAAAAAACAAAATGGACGTAGCTAAGATTTTTTCAGTGGGTGGGTAAGACCTCTGAGTGAAATTTTAAGACAGCATTAATAATCTAACAAAAAATACCGTATTTCTTTGATATGCGTCCGTGCACAGAGGTGCTATTTATGAAAAAAAAATATTGAAGCATCATTTAATTTCTCTCAAGTTCTATATCTCGGTTTTTAGTTTTTAGTTATTGTCTTTTTTATTTTATCTCAAAATGCTACTGAAAAAATTTGGGCAGCCCGCTAGCTTCGGCTATGTTTCATAAATTGAGGAGATCGGCCCGCACACGAAGTTAATATTTCAGTGTAGCAGCTTACTCCAGAAGATAATTGTTACATACTTAGACTGTTACAGTTGTTTTGTCAACTCCAAATTTTGTTTTTGGCTTTCGAAATATTGTTCGTGTCATGGATCATTGTTTCGAATTGCTCTCAGCTTCACACTTTGTGAAGCCATTTACGGTTCCAATGCATTCATTTACAATGCAAGAATCACCTGAGCACATCAAATAAAATTAAAGACATATTCCCCCCTCGTTTGGGAATGACATTTTTTTCAGTCTACTAGAATGCGTCTAAACAAATCAGATCTAAAAACACTAGGAAGTTGGAAATTGCTTTATTAACACACGTGCGCTTCATCTTCAATTGATATTTGTGCTTCTATAAAACCCAGATCAAAGATAAAGCCGGCAACATGATTGTCAACGAGTTTACTAAAATATTGAAAACCTATTTTTGTTAGTTTTATGTCTTTTTGTTTTTTGATCAAAATATAATCTAGGTTAGTAACTTTTTTACGATTATGCTAATATCTCTTTTATTTGTTTTTTAAAAAAATCAAAACGCAATTTGAACACAGTTTTTTACGAAGTTTTTGCATGACTTAGTATTTAGTTTTTAAGATCGATGTTTTTATAACAATATGAATAATAACTTTTCTCAATTTGTGATATGATAGAAAAGCAAATCATACATGCGGCAAAAATATAAAATTTTATTAGCGTCGCTTAGTGTGGAGTTATCTCAATGTTGGCGCAGCTTATATGAATCAGCTTTTGATGATTATGGGCGGAATTTACTGTCATATTGTTTCTGCTTCTGATACAATGTTTATTATGACATCCTTTTTACAAAAACGTTTGGCTTAAAACTTCAGAACTTGTTAAGAACATAACTGGTAAAGCTCAGAAGAACGGAAAAACGTTTATTTTATTTTTTATTTTTAACATAGCGGCATGAAGTTCAGCTATTTACACACATTTACTTGATTTTCTTTGTTACCACCGCTTGGTTAGCCTAATTGGTAAGGTGCTAGTCTATCGTGCGGGAGGCTCGGGTTCGATTCCCGGCTGGACTAACACTCAGGGTCTTAAAATAATTGAGGAGAAGGTGCTGCCTTTGCTCTAACGTCTGCAAATGGTTAGACTTTCGCGTCTTCTCGTATAAGGACGGCTATATAATACTTGACACCTAAATAAAGTTGTCATTATTATTATTATCATTATTATTATTATTATTATTATTATTATTATTGTTATTATTATTATCATTATTATTATTTCTTAAAAAACCATATCCCACAAGCATTACACTTTCACTTTTTGCTGCGAGCGAAGCGGGTAGCCTCCTATTTGGAGCATGGTGTAATTTTCGGTTGTCACTAGCAACAAACATGCAATACATACGATCTGCGGTTCAAGTCCATACCGTGTCGAGAGTTGATTCAAGGATGTTACCAGCATTTTTGCATACACGATACATGCAAAAGTCAGCTATCATGAAACTATGATAAAGTGCAATACGGTATTTCATGTGTAATACGGTATTACCCCTCTAAGTGCGTTCACTGTAACACTAATTCACTCTAGCAGTACAAAATACTCTTTTCCTCAATTTCCTCTCCCCATTCCCTAGGCGCCCCATCTCCCCTCCCTTTGCGCTTGCTACGCAGGCTAGAGATGTTAGAGCAAAGACAGCAATTTCTCCTCACTTATTTTCCCAGCTGGTCCGGCTGGGAATCGAACCCGAGCCTCCCGCACGATAGACTGGCACCTTACCAATTAGGCTAACCAGGCGGCGGCAGCGTGATCAATGATAACAACTTTATTTACGTGTCAAGTCTTATTTAGCTGGCCAAAGGCTTACTAATTGGGGACATGATCTTTATCGCTCAAAGGTGGTCGGAGACCTTATAAATTCTCCAACTGTGTGTATCGTTGCAGCTGTGACTTCACGCGCTTTATGTCACAAGTGGTTTTGTAAATTAACAACACGACGACGCTAAGATTGCATAAAATAATAGCTATCGCTAAGTGCCAACGAGCAAGACAAAAGCATGAGGACGACAGAACTGAGCTGTGCAAGCACTGAAAACTGGCGCTCTCATTTTACTATTTGGAAAAGAAATTAAACTTAAATATCTGAGCGTGTGCTTTACTTGTAAAAACCATTCGAACATACAAACTTTTATAGTAAAATTTTGTTTTGTTTTTTTTTACGGCAATCTTGTTTTATAAAATGTCTTAGATAAAACTTGGCCTCATTCAAGGCACTAGTCACAATAAATTGAATTAGCCGCTGTTCAGTTTTCACCATGCATGTCTTGACGTCACAAGGTTAACACACTATGATTGATCCATTCGAAGACAAGAAGCCTCTTTGGCATTACATCAAAAAATCCTAGATTGCTTTTATCTATCTGGATCACTTGAGATTTTTTCCGCCTGAACAGTACTTTCGACAGGCTCTATAATGCTACCGCCTCGCCAGCTTCGCGTCTTCGCTCGGCCGGCTCGTTGGCAATTTAATAGTAGAAACTGCCATTCCGAAACTGGTCTATTCAATCATCATCGCCTGTTCATTTTGAAATGATCTGGACTAATCATGCAAGCTCCCCAAATGCACTTTTGATCTCTGATTAAAAGTAAAATATACTTTTAGTAAAGTATCTCTGATTAAAAGTAAAATATACTTTTAGTAAAGTATATTTTACTAGTTGTTACGTGTATTAAAGCTAGCTAGCTAAATCCTTTACGAGCCTAGTGGCCCATGGAGCCGACGCTTATCTCCGGTTTCTGTAGTGTTAAGCGGATGAGAGTCTTTGACTCCCCCTGGACGGGACACTGATCCATCGCAGGTTAGCTCCCAGTAAATGCTGGTACTCATTTACCCTCCCGGGAAGGATGGAAAGTTGAGCAAGCTTAGGCGAAAAAGAGTTCGCACTTGTAAGCATTCAATCTCGACAGAGTGGGGAATCGCACTGGGAAAATTGCGGTCAGGAGGCCAGCTTTGCCAACTATGCTCGTTGAAACAGTTCTTCGAAATTGTGAAGGTTTAAGCCTTTTTATCCCTTCCTGATGAGCTCAGGCAACAGCAATTGGCCAAAATTACACAAAATATATGCTATTTTTTTGTCTTTTGACCCTGGAGTCAAACCGTCCTTCTCTTCAGAAAATTACGTAAACTAGGGCGAGCACTATCTCTGTATACATTTTACGTGACATCGTACCCATGTAAGGAACGATAGCTTCACGTTACTATATCATTCACCCTCAAAACCTCTATTTCATGAATGAATTTTCAGTTGTATAAGACCCCCTGATAATAATATTTTTCGTAATTCTCATAATTCGCAAGCAAAAGGTTTGGTGTAAAGGGATTTTCCGTAACAAATATAGTTGATCAGAGGGAATAACTTCGAAAAACTGCTGTCTTTTCACAGCAGTTTAAGGACGTTAAGATGTGTGTCTAAAAACAAGGAAGATCTTTGTTTCATTACAAACTCTTGTTTCCTCTCCTTAGGTGTTCCCTGCCAATAACGATAGAAACAGTATCGTGTGGCACAAACTGAAACCATTTATTTTGGCTCAACAAGTTCGCATTCACCCTCTGACGTATTATGGCCATGTGTCTATGAGAATTGAGCTGTTCGGACGTCCATCAGGTAACGTATACTTTAATTCATTTTATTCACTTAATATATTTGTCGCCTATAGTATATATTATTTACAACTAAAAGCAAGAAGGCACTCTTCTTCAAAATGAGTTCTTTTTTTGTTACGCCATCAATTGTCACGTCGTTTTCCCGCCAAAAACTTTTAAGATTTAAAACACAAAAAACACTCGATTGTTTGAAAAATAACATTCTACCGACCTGCAAGACTTGAGATCAAGCGGATAAAAACTACAATAGTAGTTTGCCATATCTGGTGTCCTGTTTGCCTACCTTGCAGGGTAGAAACAGAACTTTAAGTCCCAACAGGCCATTTTCGAATTTGTAGTTGCCGCTAACAACAATGACAACGTATTCAATCTGTACCCTCGGTATGAAGATAAATATTTCTACCTGACAACGCAGGTAAATTAGTATTGGGTGAACGCACTTAGATTGGTTTTCATTAACCAGTGAAATACACTAAAGCGTATTACACTTTATCATACTATATTTAAACCGCTGATTACATGTATCGTATGTTCCGAAATACTAGTGAATTGTTAAAAAAGAGTTCTTGCTTGTAAAAATTAATTAAAATGTTTTTAAGGAATTGTTGCAGGTAAAATTTTTAATGTCTTAGATAGACTGTTCCAAAGAGAAACGACGCGATAATAATAAGATTATTCAGATTGTTCAGCTTTGTGTCATTGTAAAGAGTAATAAATGATCTTCCGTTCACATTTGCGTCAAGGACATGAAGCATTTTCAACAACTTGAAGTGTTTCGGTTATTCACATACTCATTAAACTGATCCTTTCACGATATCAATAAAATATGCCTCAAACTGCTTTTTACAGTGGAAAACCAAATAGTCAGGAGGTTTATGCCCCAAAAAATTACAATTTATAATCTCTAATAAAAAGATATCTTTTTTATCTTCTCGATTTTAGTTTTAGTTTTTTAGTTTTATCGAACAACTTAATTAGTTACGTTGAAATTGTTTACTGTCTCTTTTTATTCTCAATTATCCGTTCTATACTAAATAACTTATTCAAAAGTAGTTCATGGATTTAATATTATTAAGGTTTCACTGTTAAAAAAACGTAAAGCTTAAAAAGCCGTTGACCCAGTCTTATACAAACACTCTTGCTAAAGCTTAGAAAAAAAGACATTTTTTCCTCGTTTAGCAATTCGCCCTCCAAGACCGAAACCAACAAAAAGACCTGTCGCACCAACTCGACCTCTTCCGCCTATCAAGAAACCTGTCTTCCGAAATGGTTAGTGGAGATCATTCTTCATTTCGTGCTTAATGATTGTCTTAGTTTGATCTTGATAACATTAGCTCGAAGCATAAGCTTTTTCAACTAAGAGTTAATTACTGAACTACACGTTACGTTTTTGTAAGAACAAATTTATAAGAACAATGAGGCTCAGATTGACCGAAAATTTAGAACAATTTAAGAACAAGCTCAGGCTAGAAAAAAAGTGAAAATGTTTCTAGTTGAATCTTAACTGACTAAACTGTATCTTGTACTTTACGTTCGCAATGTGCACAGTAAATACACTGAAGCACCGTTTCCCATTTATTATTAATATTAAATATTAATCTACTATTGTCCCAAATGATGCTCATATTCATGTAATACTAAAGGTTCGTCAGACGAACAGCACTGTTTTTCATTTCCTTGTCTTAAAAGCCAAAAAATTAAGAACAATGAGCCTCGGCAAAATTTACTTGTTCTTATAAAAAAACACTTGTACGCGTTACACCCACTGAATGACTCATATCAATAGTTTTTTCAAAACACTTGAAGAATTACAATACACATTTAGGTTTCCTGTTTCCCGAAAGAGCACTAAAAATATTTTAAGGTACTGTCCGTGGATATGTTTGTTACTGATGACAAAACATGGATGACTTATGTAACTATGGTTACAAATTCCGTTGTTATCCAGGACTGTGCCCAGTTACTGCCGATGTTGGTTTTGCGATTGATGGCTCAACATCCGTTGGGAGATGGAACTTCAAGTACGAGAAATCGTTTGTGAAGGGAATATCCAGTCGGTTTACAATCACTCAACATCAGTCTCACATTGGAGTTATCACTTTTGCACAACACACTCACTTGCAGGTAAGAAAAAGTAAATTATATGAAATCGCACGATCTCGAGTATAATTCGTAATTAATAGGTACAGGTGATGTTTTTAGATTTCTCAATTTTGAGCATTTTGAAAACATAACGATTTCCTATTAATTACGAATTGTGCGAGAGATCGTGCGATTTTTTATTGATAATATACTCAACAAAAGCTGCAGGATCGCGTCAAGAGTTTCAGGTTCGTGTTCTTCAAGTATTGGGTTTACACCTCGTATTTCTGCCCAACTACGCCATACAGC
>JAOBAY020010943.1:0-15142 GCA_025331085.2 Zoanthus sociatus | reverse complement strand
GCATTCACTATTGATTATGCTTACTGACATGAAATTATATCATCAAAAAACCACCAAATTAAGAAAATAGATTTCATATGTACTCCCGCCTTAACAGCATCGCTCACAGTCGGGAATTTTTTGATTTTGTGTCAAGCTCAGTTTTTACGAATGCATATCAAGAGTCAAAGTTATTGAGCTGCATTATTTTAAATGGCTGAATTTACTGTTTCTTGTTACAGAAGTTTTTTAATACCTGATATAAAAATGCACTTATTCGATCATTTTTATGCACGTAACGTAGAGTGTGCAATAAAAGACTACTCTCCGCTAGGGCGCGCAGTGAACTCTGGTTGCAACACAATGAATTCTGGTTAAAACAGCAAACAGATGAAATCGAGATTTTTTCAACATTTTGATTGTGAATTACTGCTCGCTCGCTCCGCAGCAATTATAAAAGCTTATCCCCTTCTGGATAGTAAGTGGCTGAAACAAAGAGTGATCCTCCATCTCAATTATATTTATGAAACAAGAACAACAGTATTCACCGAGCCGCCTCTAGATAACTAACATTACTGTTCACTGGAATAAACTTCGAGGCGACTCGGTGATCACATGATTATTTAACAGGCGGCCCGAGTGCGCGTCAGTAACACCATCATTAAGTGCTGCTAGCTCAAACTCCAAATGTTTGGCATCAGATGGGTCATCAAAAACATCCCTAAGTTGTTGTCTTGTAGCGGGACGAAGATCTTCATTCTCCCTTAAAAGGGGTTCCACATCTTCAAAGCACTCAGGTGACTGTTTTATAACTTCCCACTTCACATTCATCTTGTTGCAATGAATGTCCTCACAGCTGCCCCTGTTCTACTCTTCTATGCAAGACGCACTGCAGCACTGTGGGAAAACATGGTCACCCATAATTAGGCAAACTGATCTAAGATGCGGAACTCAGAATACTTTCCGACGTTGTAGATTGTGTGTGAGAAACATATGACATCCAGCTTAGCTTAGGAAAAATAAAACTTAACCTGTTCCAAAGCAGCATGATTAACAGAAGCTCCATCTCTCATGGATGTTAGAAGGACTCCTGGGCAAATAGAGAAGTCAACAGCTAAAAACTGGATTAGGCACTGAGCAGGTTTTTAAGCTCTTAGCCAAAACTTGAGGTCGTATTAGGCGCTGCTGAACATTATTTCCACTGCCCATCAAGAACCGTACAACAATGGCAAGTGCTTCCCCAAGCCTTTACTTCCATCAAAAATGACTGAGCAGACGTCCAGCATTGAAAGTCCTGTCCTTAGTGTTCCTTTCTCCTTCTCGATTACCGATGGAATCATTTGTGACAAATGACCATGTGCCGAAAGAGCAAATCTATTAAAGTCAGCTAAAGAGGGTCAATTTTAAACACTGATATTTACGAAAATAATGGAAAAAGGCTTTTTTCTTTTAAAAAAGTATAAAATTTCTCTGCTTGGAGGAGTTGCCGCAAAGTTGCTCAAATTCAAAAGTTGCCAAAAAGTTGCTCGAAAAGGTAAAAGTTGCCACAAAGTTGCCGAGCGACTTGTGTAAATGCCTACGGCCTCGCTTGTGGTCTAACAGCGAGAATTTTTGTTCAGATACTCCGCTTTTCCAGTCTCAAAATAATATCTTTAGGCTAAGATCTGCGAAAAAATGGCCTTAGTCATAAAACTAGAAACATGATAAGAAGAGGAAAGATTTTTTTACTTTCAATGTTTTTTTTTTACTTTTGTCGGGAACTGCCTAGAAATGATTTTCATTAACCCATGATATTGTAACTATTGTTATGTTTAATTTGTTGCTGTGATTCTCGTTAGACACACCTAGCGAAAATCGCGAAATGTTTACTTTCTAGAACTAGGTTCTCTTGGGCGATTGACGTTAAAATAACCTAAATAATTAGCATTCTTACTGGGAAAACCCATATATGACGCATACATCTTATTAGTAGCACCAATTTTAGATAATAATGTAATCTATATTTTAACATAAATAGAAGCTAAAGGTGTGAATGATTTAGAAGTTTAATAAAGTGTGGAGGCAACTCTTCAGTTCACAACACTTTCAATGTGTTACAGTGTTACTTTCAACGTTTTTGTTCTCAATGTTTCTTTTTTTTCTTCTTCTCCTTCTTCTCCTTCTTCTTCTTCTTCTTCTTCTTCTTCTTCTTCTTCTTCTTCTTCTTCTTCTTCTTCTTCTACTACTACTACTTCTTCTTCTTCCCGTTCCTGTTCCTTTTCCTCTTCCTACTCCTACTCCTATTCCTCCTTCTCCTTCCTACTTCCTCCAGGGAAGCATTTATGGCAAATCTTCAGTTTTTGTTTCTTCTGCTTCTTTTTCTTTGTCTTTATCCTTTATTCCTTTTCCTCATCTCTTTTTCCTGTTTCTGTTCCTTTTCTTCTTACCTCCCTCTCTTTTTCCTCCTCCTTCTCTTCGTCCTCATTTTCTTTTCCTTCTCCTTGATTTCATAGTTGCTATGATCTTATTATCCACATATATTAGCAATTGATAGTGTACAATAAACAATTACTTGTATCCAAAGAAAATATCCTTGATTGTTTTGCATAGTAACTTTCAATTTATTTTTTCACTTGCAATGCTTACAATGTGTATGAAAAGCAAACAATTTCCTTAAAGTATCTTTCTTTTTAGGACAATTCCGACATCTCCAGTGTAATAGCATTGACGAAGAGACAGATGATGACTTCGGTGATGAAACAGCAAGCGATGAAGACAAAGTTTTAAAGGTATCCTGTCACAAATTTGAATCAATTGCTTTCGAAACATTCCTTTTGGCCCACATCCCGTTTTCTATGGGGATGAAAAAAGGATCTGTCGTGATTTCCATATTAATTCGTTTGCAGTTCATCAGATGGGGATGGAGATGAAGGGAAGGGGAATATGGGAAGAAGATATTTCAAAATTTCCTTGTCTTTATTACGAATATTTTAAAGCTTAAGGAATCAACTCTTTAAAATGAATTGTGCAACATCGAGTTGGTGAAATTAGTAGTTCTAAAAGCCTACTTGCAGTTGCGTTTTAAAATTTCAAAAAGAAAAGGTTTAACTAATCTTATGACTTCTTGATAATATCAACTAGAAATATCAGAGGTCCACATCAAACAATATATTAAAACTATAAGACAGTATTGCTCTCATGTACTCAAAGTCAGCATTTCAATAAGCATAATGAATTCTTGAGGCGGTTATGATCGCACTGTTGGTAATGACTCTGCTTTCCAACCACAAGGTCCTCAGTTTTATCTCAGAACTCTGCCGAGACTTGAGTATTTAGATGAGCCCCCTTTCCATCAAATCTGACACAGTTTTTTATCCTTCTGGGGTATGTAAATGAAGACAAGCGTTTACTGGGGGTTAACCCTCGATGGATTAGTGTCTCAGCTAGAGGAACTACTAGTCAAACGCTTTTATCCGCTTAACACTACAGAAACCGGCGATAAGTGCGGGCTCCATGGGCCACTTGGCTTAAAAAGGATTTAGCTCATGTTACTTACAGAGTACCCGAAGGACAACAGTTGACGTAGCTGAAACAAATAAACCATTTGTAGCGGTACAGATGTAGGTGCCGCCATTTTTTCTCGTTGCTTTATTGAGTATAAGTTCACTCCCGGCGGGAAAGTTTGTTGATCCATCGCCACTTTTAGACCATTGGATTGAAGGCTTGGGATACCCACTTGCATTGCAATAGAAGTAAGCTGATTCGTTTTCATATATCGTCTTGAGCTTTGGCGCGAGAGTTTCAATGATTGGTGGCACTAAATAAAAACAGAGCCAAAACAGTCACAATAGCTACAAACTAACAATATCAAAAAGTACTATAACAACAAAAAAAAGCAACAAAAAGTATTCTCTGATAAAGGAGCAACGTGCGATACATAACAAATTAACAATGTTGATCCGAAAAATTCCAACAACCTAAATGATGTTTATAATTCAAGTAGTGTTAAATGATCAAGCTTGTATAAATTAGTTACAACGTCGTAGATGTCCTTTCTTCAGTCAACCAACCAATAAATGAGTGAACACATTATTTATTCATTCAATCATTTAATCATTCAACAAATAAATAAATAAATCAACCGATCAACCATTTAATAAAATAATGATAATAATAATAACGATAGCGATAACGATAATTGTAATGATGATGATGATGATGATGATAATAATGGTAATGGTAATGATAATATATATAATAATGTATTTATTCAAATCTTTTTCAGCTATTTTCAGATAGGGTCAGATTAAATGTCAAACTCCAAGTTATACAATTACATACTAACTTACTAAGCCTTATCGCCTCCAGTGGGACATAAGGCCAGAACATACTAACTCAGCGTAATGAGTGTCCATACTTTACTGATACAAATTGTTCAAGACGATCAGCTGTACAAGCTAATTTTCTGAAGAAAGGAATCAGCTCAATCAAGCAATTAACCAAACGATCACTCAATCGATTAAGCATTCACTCATTCAATCATTTAATCCTTCAATATTTCATTCATTCGTTCATTTATTCATTCAATCAATCAATCAATCAATCATTTAATCATTCAATCATCAATCAATCAATTAACCAACCAATGATGGAATGAATGAATTACTCATTCAAGCATTTAAACATTCAATCAATTAATCAATCAAACAATCAATCAATCAATCTGTTAGTCAGTCAATTATCCGATTATTTAATCAGTCAGTCATTCTATCATTCAATCAATCACTCAATCAGTTAATCATTCAATCATTCAACCATTCAATCAATAGATCAACCAATCAAACAATTATTTAACCATCCAATCATCTAATAATTTAATAATCATTTAGTCATAAATCAATCAATTAACAAATCAATGAATGAATAAATGAATTATTCATTCATTCAACCATTTAAACATCCATCATTATTCAATCACTCAATTATTTTATCATTCAGTCAATTTTCCAATTCTTCAATCTTTCAATCGTTTAATCGTTCAATTGGTCAATCATTCAATCATTGAATTATTCAGTCATTCAACCAATCAATTATTTGATCATCCAATCATTCAATCATCCAATAATCTAGTCAATCAATAATCCAAGCATTCAATAATTCAATCTACCAATCAACCATTTATCTAATCAATTAACAAATCAATCAAATAATCAACCCACCAATCAATCAATCAATCTATAGCTTTGAATCAAGCTTCATTAAAACATCTGGAACAAGATAAATCACAAATTCCTTGTTGAGGGAAGCAAGCAGTATCTTTTAAGTTCCCTCTTACGAGTCATTGTATATATATTTAAAGAGTTTGGCGGTGAATTATGTGTCGTAGATTTCTAGATACCTCAGTGGCAAAGAAACAAGCAGACACGGAATCAAATTGTATAATCAAAGTATTCTGTACAACTTACACACAATGCTTGTCTTTTTCTTGTCTGTTCCATACATATTACTTGCAATACAGGTGTAAACACCGCAATAGGGTCGCGTGACATTGTTTATGGTAAGGTTAGTGTTTGAAAGACTTGATTTGTTCTGAAGCATGGTACCATTTGGAGAAATCCACGCTACATACGGATCGGGGTTTCCTTTTCCAATACATGATAAGGAAACACTCATTCCCAGACGGATCGACTTGCTTTCTGAGATGTAAATAACTGTAGCCGCAGCTAAAAACAAGAAAAATTAAATTAAAAGATAAATATTTAATCATATTGCTTCAAACTTTGCTTCTTAATAATAACTAAATAGTTGGCGA
Source organism: Zoanthus sociatus (assembly GCA_025331085.2). Taxonomy (NCBI): domain Eukaryota; kingdom Metazoa; phylum Cnidaria; class Anthozoa; order Zoantharia; family Zoanthidae; genus Zoanthus; species Zoanthus sociatus. The sequence continues at coordinate 9,372 of JAOBAY020010943.1, read as the reverse complement.
TATACAGCAGGCATGAAAAATATGATACATGCATCACTAACCGTCTGATTGAATATATTTGATTTTCGAACACATTGAATTCAGGCTGTAAATTAAAACAACATCCAGTGTATCCGACAACTGAAACTGATTGTCTTGAAGACTAGATAAATAGATTTCAGATATGAAGAAAAAATTAACTATTTTGACAATAGCCAAATCAATTACATTATTTCCTATCAAAAATGAAAATTTCTTGCTCACAAGCTTATTGTTTTGAAGATGTTGAGTGTATATCAGTTGTAAATCTAGTCAGTAGAATAAAAATAAGATTTTTCTCGGAATAGTTTTTGGGGAAATATTTTTACCATAACCTAATTTTACAGTTTGTTTGAAGTTAACGACAAGTCATTTGGAAATTGTGCTTTGCTTACCAAGTACAACAACATTAAGGACAGCTGTTTGTGGCGTTCCAATGCCATTGCTTACAAGACATGTGTAATTTCCTTGGTCTTCCAGCTGTGCTTTCAACCTCAATAACCTATTTCCAACAAAAACTTGATTCCCGTCCTTTAACCAAGTGATGGTTGGAGCTGGGTTCCCTGTAGCGTTGCAGAAAATACTCATAGCGTTGTTTTCCTTTATTACTTGATTGGCCGGGCCAGAATGTACGATTGTTACCGGGTCTGAAAATAATACATTTCCACATCAAATTGGTTATAAGCTGCATTGCATTACATTGCATGTGTTGTTTTTTATTGTATTGTATTGTATTGTATTGTATTGTATTGTATTGTACTGTATTGTATTGTATTGTATTGAATTGGATTGGATTGAATTATACTCTACTGTACTCTAAGGTACTGTACTGAAATTGTATTATATTTTTTTTTGCTTTTTAGTGTTGCGTTGCGTTGCATTGTATTTATTGATTTTTTTTGTTTTGTTGTATTGTATTGTATTTTAATATGCTGAATTGTATTTTAATGTACCAAGTATTGTTGTATTGCAATGCGCTGCATTGTGTTGCGTTGCGTTTAATTTAGTTGATTGTATTGAATGTATTGTATTTTTTATAGTGTTGTATTTTATTGAATTGTATAAATTTGCGCTCTTTGTAATTTGTCTTATTGATAGAATAACAAACATTGCATTTTCAATGAAATAAAAATAAAATAGCTATAAGCAGAAACAAGTTTATGAGCCCAAACGGACGAAAGCGAACAGCACTGGTGGAAAAATGCAACGTCTGCATTCATCACGATCTTTCTTTATAGTGTTACTACAAATGTGAGTTCACTTACATTGAACATTTAAATATACTGATTCCTTTGCATTACGAGGTGCATCATTGGAAGCCGTACATTCATATAGGCCTGTATCAGTTCTCGATGCCTTATTAAAGACCAAGGTATTTCCCGTTGATATTACTGCTCCGTTCCTAGACCACGTGATGATAGGGTTAGGCAGCCCGCTGGCATTACAGAAGAAGCTTGCTGATTGAGTCTCATTAACAGTCAAACTTTTTGGAGTTATCTTTTCAATGGTGGGTATCACTAAATAAGGAAAACATAATTAGGAGATAATAAATATATAAATTAGAAGTCTCTATTAGAAAGGGAAGTGCAGCGAAAATAATGGTTATACTTGGTTATGTTTTTGCTTAATATTTTTATTTAGCAGTATGCAATTCATTCATAAATGTCACAATTTGCCACATCAGATAATTTGTATATTTTACTATTCTAAGAATTGCTTACGAAGTTACAAAAAACAATCTGAAATTACCTTGTTTATAACTTAAACTAGTAATAGCTATCACTAAGTGCCAATGAGCAAGACAAAAGCACAAGGACGACAGAACTGAGCCGTGCAAGTACTGAGAGCTGGAGTTGTCATTGTATTATATGAAAAAAAAATTAATTAATCTCAGCGTGTACTTTACATATAAAAAAAACATTCAAACATAGCTTATTTTTTTGTAACATTTTGTTTCGAATTGCCTGTTATAGTGTTTCTCTTTAATCCCATTATGAGATAAAACTGACTTTGGTAAAATGAATAAGCCGCTGTTTGTTCACTAGGTTAGTGCACTGTGATTGGTCCATTCGCAGACAAAGGCCTGTTTAGCATTGCATCATAAAATCTTACATTACATGCATCTATCTGGATCACTGGGAAAATTTTTTCGTTTGCCTCAGCCTCGCACGGCCCTATGATTGCCTGGTTGGCAATAATTTCTTTTAGTGGGCATTTTTTTAAATGTTTTTTTTTAAAACTGCAGAGCAGGTTTGCAGAAATAAATAGATTTTTGCAGTAAATTAAATATTTTTAAAATTGTGTCGCACGAGCAGCAGACTGCTAAAATTCAAACGTCGAACACCATTCGCACTAGCTGTCGTCTAATTTCATTGGCTAGTTGAGTTCCACTCGCAGTAACTGCTACTTCAGTTATTGGTCGTATGAAAGAGACCTTGCCTAACACATCAGAATTTAAATTAGGGAACAAAATTAAATTATTGTTTTTAATATGATTAACTGCATAATTAATGCGAAACAATTATTATTCATTTGGGTATAATTTTACAATGAAAAACACCTGTTAATTTATGAAGCTTACGAAATTATTCCTATCTACTGTGGGTTTATGTACTGAGGTTATAAACTTATACCCATATTCAGTTTAAACCTGCTAACGGTCTAACACGCATCCGTCATTCAGTTTGGCTACTCTACTAGAGGTATAACTTGTGATATCCTACTAGTATAGAAAAGATGGCTGATCAAATAAATAGTGATGAGCGACGTTTATCTACAATATCAGAGGATTTCATCGATAGTTTAATTGATTTTTACATCCTTTTTTGACCTATTAGTAGATTTATACTAAAAACAATTAGTCCTGTCGGCCTCATGAACTACGAGTTTGAATAGCTCATTTGGCCTACGGCCTCATACATGCATACATTACATATACAAGTTCTCCCCTCGGGGCTTTTCAGAACTTGTTTACAAGTATGTACAGGGTCAGACACTTGAGGATCTTAATAAGTCTGCTAGAGCGGCTCACATATTAAGGCGCAACTGACAGCCGATAAGAAGTTACCACAACACCGGGATCCCTACCCTACTCTTTGCGAGACGCGTGTATGTTCTTGTAAGTCTCTCGATAGAAGAATCGAGAGACTGGACCTACGGTTTAACTTCCTTATCCGAAAAGACGTAAAGGTCTAACCATTTGGAGATATCAGAGCAAAGGCAGCACCTTCTCCTTTATTATTTTAAGACCCTGAGTGAAGGTCCGGCCGAGAATCGAACCCGAGCCTCCCGCATTGCAGACTAACGCCTTAATTACTGGGTTAACCAGGCGGCGGTTGGGCTTTTGACTCGTGTTCCACTCCGACCAACCTTAAACTGGGTTATAAACGTAGTTTATTGAATACTTACGTGCAATAGTGGTTTGCCTGGTGCTAGTTCCATACTGGTTTCTTATAGTGCACGTATAACGACCAATATCGCTCATGGACGCATCTCGTATTGTTAGGTTGGAATATGAATAGTTTCCAAGTGTGACATTTTGAAGCAGCCTTCCATCTGGAGCAGTCCAAGTTATAAACGGGGGCGGGTTACCTTTTGCAAGACACGACAATGTAATAACGGATCCTTTAGAAAATGCCTGGCTTTCTGAGATCCGAACAATTCGAGCTGGAACTGAAATTTAGAACCATAAAAAGAAAGCAATTTAACTTGATATTAAAACTCACAGTAGAATAAGGTTAAAAAAAAGATATTGTCCTAGTGGTGTGTCGCTAAAAGGTAAGGGAACGCCCTACTATAATTTCTTTCACTTATAAATACTAAATTTTGGTATATGGTTAATTATATTACCACTTTTTCCCGAATTTTTTTCCTCAGTTATATATAGATGGGCTAGTATTGAATCATTTAAAAATTTATACTTGATATGTATAAGACAGAGCAATTTTACAGGAACACTGAGGCATAATATCGTAATCATAAATTAATATATTAGGCAATCGACTAAATTAGAGAATTTTTGTAAATATAGTTTACTGATGAAATCAATTCATGCATGAAGAAAAGAAAAGAAAAGAGAATGCTCTTAAACTTTAAAAAGATCTGTTGACTGATTATTTATACACCTACAATGATTTATTTGGCAAAATAACCAAAGAATTACTTAAATTTGTAGCTGATTCTGATTGAGTGTGTAAAAGATGATCATGTACAACAAGGTCCCAGCAACTAGAAAGTAGGTACTAAATTAGCAACAGAGACTTTATTTTAACTGTTTCCGAAAGAGAAAAAAAAAAAAATTAACTACATACAAAAAACAAAGATTTTATACCATTGATCCAGCTCTAACGAGACACAAAAGAAAATGAGGAACACACTGAGAATACCATTACATATAAATGCATTTCACACTTCATAGAGTAATTAATCTATTTTCCTTTTATCTTAAGTTTGTTTATATTGCTAATTTACCCTCTCATAAACGATTATGTTTGTTTTATGGGTTAGAAATCAATTTGACTATCAAATTTTATTTTCAAGCTTGATATTTTTCTGCGTTTTCTTTTCTCATGGTTTTATATTTGAGTGACAATTAACGTAAGGAATCAGCAGTTTACCGAACACTATAAACGAAATCATAAAGAAATTGTGTTGCTAACAAAGCGATATCATACCAAAAGGGTGTTTATTTGAAGGGTTTACCAATATCCGTTGTTGCTATAGTACGTAAGTTGTAATCTATTACAGAAAGGGGTTTGCTGAACGAGATTTTGTTATTCAAAGTTACATTGTTGGAACAAAATTTTATTAAAATTTGGAAAATAATCTAAAACAGTTCAACGTGATTAAATTACCATCGCTAGGTTTGAAATTCAAGTTCAGCACTTCAAATGATGCATTATGTTAATATCTGCAAGCAAGCCACGAAATCAAATATCGTTTTAACTCAGTTCCCAGTAAATATTTTGACCAATTCTTCAGTAACACTAACACAATTTCTTTTAAAATTCTTCAACGTGGACTTTTTACATAAAAATTTCTTCATTTTCTATTCCGGTGTTTGAAAGATGGATACAATATTGAACAAGATTCGGATCCGAAGCTAAACAGCAATGGCTGCTGGTACAAGTTTCTGCTTGAAGACGGATTTTTGTCTTTTATTTACCTAGTCCCTGCGTCAAAATAGTCCATTTAACTTTACATTGAGTTTTCAGTTTTCATACATGGAATGTTGCGTCGATGTTTCTATAGAAACAGTCTTAAAAAAGGATAAATTTTACAGCGTAGTGAACAAGAATTAACTTTAGACTAACGTTTTGGACAAAATGATTCACTCCAAGGAACTGACTCCAGTCCAAGGCGTCAGGCTAAAATATTTTTTTTCACTGTGGTGTCACATTTTAGTCTTTCAAATTCCTCCGAATTTACGATTATATTCGCCTAATCATAGCAAAATAAGTAGGGTCTGGTAACGAGAGGACGTGAGCACAAAATGGCTGATAATCAGAATGTAATAATTTTTCTAGGTACTAGAAATTATATTTTTGAAATATTGTGTACGAAAGATAAAGCTCATTTTTGCTATGATTAGGCCAATGACTAAGATCTGTGCCCAAGAATCCTATTGCCTCGTAATTTTAACGGAATAATATTCCGAGCAAGTGAGCAAGTGAATTGTGCCGAATTGAATTCGTTCAAGGTCAACTAGTATTAGCGAAAAGAAAAAAAAAACAGCAAAGAAACATAGTATTGCACATTAAAATACACATTCACATTCTGACGGTAACCACCCTTCATAGCCTTAATGAGTGTACATCAACTCGCACATTGTCTTGGCCTTAAGATAAAGTCGGTAATCTCCTACACTTTCAACATTTTGAATAAATCTGCTATAGATTGCAAATTCTAAAATAAAATCAGATACCGTTTCAATCTAAAGCCGCCTTTTTCAAATTCATCATTGAAATAAAGTTGATAACATTCATTCGCCATTTGTCGTCACCTCGAATACATGTTTTATTGCTTGGAATATACAAAATTGGACGACTTAAAACAAGAACACAAATACAAATGTTATTTCTCGGAAACGTTTGTAAGAATCCTCGAGCTGGTGTCGACTGCGTCTCGCGTTCAGTTTTACTGATCCACTCTTGAATTCTTTCAAACATTCCACTCGGTTTCACAGGCTATGACTGACATGGAGAACGCGTTGTATTCCTTAAATATACACACCTTGTCCTCTCAAAAAAGCCCCCGTTAGTACTTAAACTATTTGCAAAATTAAAATAGCTTCCTTGCGTGTTATCAGTTGAGGTAAAAAACAAACAACAACAAAAAACAACTGATAACCGCAAACAAAAGAAAGAAAATAGACTTGCAAATGCTCGTGGTTCTAAATTAAGATGATATTTACTCCATAAACATTCATTGATCATTCATGCTTTCATGCTTGCATTTCGATTCTTTTTTGGTTTCTGTTGTTTTACTAAACATAGCATAAGACAAATTTAAGGGGAGTCAGGTTGGCGTAGCGGTCATTACTCGCGCCTCCCACCTCTACGACCCGGGATCGACTCCTGGGCGACGCAAATGGGCGATTTTGCTGTTTCTGAGATTTTCGAATTCTCAAGGACGAGAGAGGACAGCTGATTATTAAAGTGGTGGCTCAGATCCTTCTGATAAGGTTGGCATAGTGGCCATTAGTCGCGCCTCCCACCTCTACGACCCGGGATCGATTCTCAGGCGCGGCACGTGGGCTGAGATTTGTCGATCTCAATCTGGCTCCGAGGGTTTTTCTCTGGGTACTCCGGTTTTCCTCCCTCTGCAAATTCGATTTCCACGCCAAGATCTGAGCCGTTGCGCGACTGAACATTAGCCTCTGGCTAGGAAGAATGGGCAACTAATTCCTTCGCAATTGACGTTAAGTAAAGTATCTATTTATTTATTTATTTATTTATTTATTTATTTATTTATTTATTTATTTATTTACTTATTTATTTAATCTTTACGATTATTTTGGCAATTTAAACCACTGAAAGAGAAAAGCCAAGGAAAAAATTTTGACTTCATATGATTCAAACCTGTAACCTATACGATAACCTTCAGAGATCGACACTAACTTTTCAACTTAATAGTCTAATGGCTAGTGTCAACTCTGATGGTACTAGCCAAACATTTTCTTTACTAGCCATTCGCTGAAATGTAGAAACTTACTTGTATTTTATTTACTGGCCAAAGTGGCTGGCGGAGTTAGAAAACCTATTAGCCAAAACTGAATTTCTACTAGTCTGTGGCTAGATGGCTACCGTTGGTGTCGAGCCCTGACCTTAACCACAGCTGCTGGTTCAGGTCACTTTGAAAGAATCTAACAATGCCACTCAACGTGCTAAATTTCATTATCCACTTCTCCCTCATCCCAGATCACCCCCTGCCTACAGAGGCTGGGCATGCACCTATTTAGAAAAAAATATTTAATATGTTTATTTCAAATCAAAAATATTAAAAGGAATTAGTCCACCAACCTCTAATTTAACGAGCTGTTCCGCACGTGCCAGAATCGCCTCTCCATTCACATCCAACCCAGCATCATCTGCAATCTCGTTAAGTCTCATGGCTCGTGCCAACTTTTCACAAAATGCAACAAACTAAGAACAAAAGTTTATGATCATTAGACATATTGATACAAATAAATTGACTACAATTCTATGATAGAGATTTTAAACTAATGAAAAATGCTGCAACGATTTTGCCAAAGGAATCTATATAATAGCTTACTATGTAAAAAAAATGCACTCGCTTCTAAATGTGACGAAAAACTTTTGTGAGATGTCATTTCAAAAGTGTGCCAAGAGAAAGTTTGTGATAATCTGAAGGCGAAGCGACGTGGTTGCCAGATCGACATGTAGTTGCAGCTAGTTATTGCTTTTATGAATTGACAGCGGCGATATGCTTTTCTATACTTTTCAAAAAACTCATCCGAAAAAAAGGTATAATTATATAATGTCATTTTATAATGTCATTATAAAAAGCCCCGGCATATTCAACTCGCTACACACATGTCCCCAAAAATGCTGTCGAAAGTATATCAAGACTGAATGGCTGCAAAATACGGTACTATTTTCGGTGACAAAAGTCTTTAATAATTGTGTAATAGAGCGATACGTCAATAGAGCTGTGCTTTTATTAAACTTAAAGAGTTCAACTGATAAATATGGTTAAATGATCCTTTTTAAGTTTGCAAATTGCATTAATTTTGACATTTTAACATACAATTTATCAGACTTCCACCCAAAATTTGCTCTGTCGAAAGCCCGTGAGATTCTATGGCGAATATTCCTCACAAATCAAGAGAGCACTGGCGAAATTCGCGTTCGCCAACTCATATCTGAAACCATCATTGATTAATATATCGATATTCGATATCACAGAGGGCGCGGATTCGCATCCCAATGAAAAGTGTCTTTTTCATGCTTCTCTTTCATGACGTCATCAGTACCAGGCCTGGCCGTTTGATACGAGAGATAAGGCACCTCAATAAGGCACGCGTCCCTGCTCAAACGCAAAAACGCTTATGGCCAGGCCTGCAGTATGCAAATCAAGGCAGGAATCAAACCTTTTTCTTGTCATCTTTCAGTCGATCTCGCTCCACATCTGAAGTTAAAAGCTCTCCCTCTAATCCATTAACTCGATCAGAGTATTCCTTTAGCTGCGATTCTGCCTCAGAAGCTCGTTTCAGCGTTGTCCTGTGCAAATTTCGTTGGCTTTCAATCTCGTCACTTAAGTTTCGTATTTGCGTCTTTAAGGACTCTGAGTTCTGTTTAACAAATCAACAACAAATACTTAATGTGCAATTATAACAGCCTGTCAAATACATCATTTATGATTATTACTGGCCACGTTTATATCAAGAACAACCTTCAGATGTGGATCAATGAACTTTAAGTTAATTCTTTTTGAGCCGGCGTAGTTGACGCAGTTGGTAAGATCTCTGCTTTCCAACTACAAGGTCCCCAGTTTGATGCTGGCAGTTTGCCGAGATTCGAATATTTTTTTACCTTTTTTTTCCGCCTAAGTCAACTCAGCTTTCCATCCTTCTGGGGTAGGTAAATGAGTACCAGCGATGGATTAGTGTCCCACCCAGGGAGGAGGATGGGGGGGGAGGGGTCAAAGACTCACATCCACTTAAGACTACAGAAACCGGATATGAGTGTCGGCCCCATGGGCCTCTTGGCTCGTAAAGGATTTAGCTAATCTTATTTTTAAAATCACTATCGTGTTATTTTGTCAAAGTAACTGAAAATGTAGAAGAAGAGAGCTTATACTATTAAGCGTACCTGTATACCTCATGTGACGTGG
>JAOBAY020010884.1:0-15144 GCA_025331085.2 Zoanthus sociatus | reverse complement strand
AAACTAGCTCTTTCCCAGACCCTAACTTTTACAGTAATATACACAATGAAACTGCATGCATAAATAAGTACACCCCAATACGGAAATTATCCCTATCAATGCCCAGAACTACGCGGTTTGTGCTGAACTAGTACCTCATTCTGAAGAAATAACTTCTCGTTTGTTTACAATTTTAATGAGTAACAACGAGGAAGGAGTCTTGCAGTGCCGATACAAACGAACAATAATGTAGATCGATATAAAAATATTGAATGCTTAAAACAATGTTCAATGTTCGCAAAATGCATTATAAAGATACAATATAAACGTAACGTGTATAAACTTACAAAAAAGTAACGTATAATCCCCGCTGAATAAAATAATATAGTTAGAAAAATGTAATATGGCCGACATGCACTGTACAGAGTAAATCCTTTTTTAAAATATCTTTGTGTAACGTAATGTCCTACAGAGGGTCAGCGGCAACGTTGGGCTTTATTTTTACAGACATTCATTCACTAAACGTTGTTGATGTAATGTTTTAATCAGTTGTCATTGGTATATGTCAAAGAAGAAGGTTGTAAATTTGAAAGAATTCGTGAAGTGTGTCACTACATAAGTAAATGCTTGTTGTTCCACGAGACAACGGCCAAATTAGGCAACGTTGCTACTCCCGTCACTATTTGACGTTCTTTCTTGTTTTGAAGGTGCACTCCCCTCTCTAACTGTGCTGCATTTTCTTTTGCTGCAATCTTGAGCAAGGTTTCTTGTTGACTATTGGCATCAAAAGATCAGTGTTTACTCTCAATGGAGCACATTTAAAGCCGTGTTTCACAATTGGTAAATTGCTTATGTCCATCCACTGATTGGCAAAGATATCGTAGCACTCGACAGATTCGAGAAATGTGTTACCTTGAAATGGTTCACCTCCAATCACAAAAATTTTGTTTCCCATAGCAACTGCTTCTGCTTTCTGTCGTCCCTCACTCATGCCTGCATAAAAAACAAAACATAACTAAACTGTAACACAAAATATTTAAATTTGTGCCGTATCACGAAGGACTTTAGTTCAGATGTACATCAATAACAAATTTTATGACATAATTTCTCAAAGAATAAGTTAACAAGTCAGCGTTGGTATTTCTGGTTTTAAATACGCGATCAGTCTTAAGAAGATGTAAAAGTGACTGGTACTAAAAGAACCCTTAAAAATCTTGTAAACTGTCTAAATTTAATTTTTCTCTGTCGAACCTTTCTCTTCTCAAGAGTATTTTTCATAAGCATAACTGGAAAACCTAAAATTACCTTTAAAAAAACCGGAACACATTGGGGACCCGCTAGGTTTGACAAAAGCTCTAGGGACATATGGAAGGGTTGCAACCCCCTATTTTTCTTCATTTGAAAGATAAATGGATTCTTTTTCAGCTTCTATTATTTTTTTTGTCCCAAACAGCAACTGAATCAAATTCCAAATACGTTTTCTAGAAAGACTAGCAGTCTTTGATGTCGTCAATGTCAATAACTACAGTATTACAGTTGTGAAAAAACTAAACCATTTATGACACAGATTATTATAACTACCAGTGGCTGGAGAATTGTTCACCTTGAAGTTCACTCCACTCTTGAGTAACAGCGTCAAACATATCGCAGCTATTCAGAACGTTATGACCAGTTGAACCACCTATCACATAGATCTTTTCGTCAACTTCTACTGCGCATGTTCCAGATTTACCGATTCTCATTGGCGTAGCAAAACACCACGTGTCATTTGATGGGTCATACCGCTCCATGCTGATTATGGGCTCAAACCATTCAGGTCCTTCTCCGCCAATGGCATATATGAAAGAGCTTGAAGAAATCAAGCTATGATTAGTTCTTTGGACTTTTGGACTTGCAAATGGTTTCCACGTGTCGTTTATAGGATTATATACCTCGCAGTGATTGTGTGAGTCTTCTGTTAAACCTGAAATAGTTGTTAAAAACGTCTGCTTGATAAAAATCAGTTTGCTGTAGCATGTGACAAAAGATGAAATATTTTTGATAGAATACGGACGCGGACGTGGTTGGCGCAGTTAATTGGTAAGATCTCTGCTTTCCAACCAAAGGTCCCCAGTTCAATCCTGGCAGTTTGCCAAGATTCGAATACTTGTTTTACCTTCTTTTCCTCCTAAGCCAACCCGGCTTTCCATCCTTCCAGAGTACTAGTTAAATGAGTACCAGTGTTTGCTGGGAGCTAACCTGCGATGGTTAGTGTCCCGTCCAGGGGGAGTCAAAGACTCTCATCCGCTTAACACAACAGAAAAAGGAGATAAGCTCAGCGCAGGCTCCATGGGCCACTAGGCTCGTAAAGGATTTAGCTAGCTATGTTCATCCAGTAGAAAGAAATGAAATGTTTAACAACAATACATTTTTTCTGTGCCTAGCGACCTTCTACTTCCTCTTTAACATATACTCTAAAATTCACGTGGGTACATTTTTGTGTTTTACAGAGCTGTTTTCCGACCACAAGGTCGCCAGTTCGATCCCGGCTCTGCTGAAATTTGAATATTTGTGCGACCTTCTTTATCGCCTAAGCTTTCTATCCTTTCAAGTTAGGTAAATAAGTACCAGAGTTTGCTGGGAGCTAACCTGCGATGGATTAGTGTCCCGTCCAGTGGGAGTCAAAGACTCTCATCCACTTAACACTACAGAAACCGGAGATAATCGGCTGCTCCATGGGCCACTAGGCTCGTAAAGATTTCGTTTAGCTTACTACAGCATTAACCTCGATGCAAGTAATCAAAAATAGTGTTTTATCGATTCCTGGTCAATTACCTGATTTGATTTCAGAATCCAAGATTCTAGTTTTTCTTAAACTTGGCAATACCAATTCTGTGATTTTTAGAGGCCACTTTTTGGAATTAATTTGAATGGTAAAACTTAGCTTTAGTCAAGACGATTTTTTAGGAAGAGTCAAATTTAAGAAACGAAGAAGGTTCTCGAATAAAAGCACCACCAACAAAAAAAGGGGTCAAACAGAAGAAATCTCACCTCCTACAACATATAACAACCCGTCATGCACTGCGATTGCACTCCGTGCCCGTGCGTGTATCATGGGAGATTTTGTCCCAGCAGTTGTGGTAAGTATCAAAACGTTCGACTTCGTCTTTCAAAATTAAAGAACTTCTACCATCAAACGAACCACCGCATGCATAGATATAGTCTTCTACGACAGCAATGCTATGATCTTCGAAGGTATGTCTGATAGCGTAAATAATAAAAAAAATATTTTTTAGTTGAAATGCTATTTGAAAAACGTGAATTGGAGTTTATCTATAACAACAACAAATACTGCAGTTTCCATCGTTGTTCAAATTCGTGTACTACCCCCACGAATCCATAATTTGTAATAATTTTAATTGCAACCTTCTAATGTTCACAAATCGACATCTTCGGATTTCACTGGCAATAAAATTTAGTCCGCAGCACGATACATGACAAGTGAGATTGAAGGGAAAGAGAGTGAATGCCACCTATGAATTTTATTCCTAGCTAAGGTTATCCCTCTCAAGTTATTTTTAGATATGATACATAGCTTTCCCGCGGATGTTCTCGCGCGTTGAGTGGACTTTTCACAAAATGACCTGAGACGAGCGAGTAACATCCGCGGAAGAGATGCATGGGGATATCCTGTCTAAAAATAACTTAAGATAAATTACTTTAGGAATGAATAAAATCTATATGAAGATTCTCTAGCCCTCTTTCTTCATTCTCTTTGTGAATGGTGAAAACACACTGAAACCGTTCAGCGGATTCTATTCAAAAGCAGGTTTGAAAGCAGCTCTATTGTTCTTTTTATTCTAAATTGTCGACTAAACAAATGCTAAACCTAACAGTAACATGTGCCGAATTAATTGAAAATTATTTCTTAGTTTTACAAATTGATAAGTTTTACACCAAAGTGAAAATAATATTTGAATTGATGTTTTGGACTGTAGTCCTTCATCGGAGTGAAAGGCTTTAAGACCGGTTTTGCAGAGGCAACCCAGTAATTAATGAATGCAGCGCTTATCTGATGTTGGTACTTACTGATGCAAGTACTTTGGGTAGACAGCTTAAGAGCTGAAAGTGAAGAGAAGTGAAGTCTCAAGTGTTGAAATAGAAGAAAAGTGAAGTCTCAGAGTTGAAAGTGAAGAGAAGTGAAGTCTCAGAGTTGAAAGTGAAGAGAAGTGAAATCTCAGAGTTGAAAGTGAAGAAAAGTGAAGTCTCAGAGTTGAAAGTGAAGAGAAGTGAAGTCTCAGAGTTAAAAGTGAAGAGAAGTGAAATCTCAGAGTTGAAAATGAAGAAAAGTGAAGGCCTCAGAGTTGAAAGTGAAGAGAAGTGAAGTCTCAGAGTTAAAAGTGAAGAGAAGTGAAATCTCAGAGTTGAAAGTGAAGAAAAGTGAAGTTTCAGAGTTGAAAGTGAAGAGAAGTGAAATCTCAGAGTTGAAAGTGAAGAAAAGTAAAGTCTCAGAGTTGAAAGTGAAGAGAAGTGAAATCTTAGAGTTGAAAGTGAAGAGAAGTGAGGTCTAAGAGTTGAAAGTGAAGAAAAGTGAAGTGTCAGAATTGAACGTGAAGAGAAGTGAAGTCTCAAATTTTCAGATTTCCTTTCTTTTTTCAATAAATGTATTTATATAAGAATAAAATCTGAACGCTTTGTTCTTTTATACAAAATGTTGTTGCTATTAGTGTTGATTCAATGAGTTAAGCAATTCTGTCAACCAAACAAGCAATACTCAGCCCTCGCGGTCATTTTGGTACGCAGGCCTTACTCATTTTCGTTGTGAACAGTTGCAAAAATAAGCTTGAAAAAATCGAAGCCCCAACGGAAAGGAATTCATGTATTAAGTCTCAATCATTATGTGCAGGTTAAATGTAGCAGATCCATAGATGTACGTGAATTCCGTTCAATACGATGACCTTTGCAAAATCGGCCTGTACTGGTCAACATTTGTTTCAACAAAAACTAGCAAATCTACTTACCTAGTATGAGGGAGTGAGTACCATTTATTGCATTCCGGCTCATAGCATACGGTCATACGGGCTATATCCTGATTATCTGCTTTACCACCTACAAGAACGATGACGTCAATAAGTTTAGAGCAGAGTCTTGGACGAGTTCTTGAGTTCTGCAGTGATCGTTTCTTCTCTTGGTTTGTCGTGTGGTATAGTAAAGCCTCCATTAGAAGCTCTTTTGCTTTAGGTGACCGCTAAAACATTCGAAGGATGAAATGTATTTGTATCAATGCTTTCAGACGGGCCATTTAGAAGATTATCCATTACTTTTTCCACACAATATTAAAAAAAGGTTTGTCGGGTTTGTTTAAGCAAAGCGGGCTAGTTTTCGTTTGTTGTAATAGCATTTTAGTGTTTGTTCTTCTATATTCTTCTATATATGAGGCAGCGTCGCTCAGTGGTCAGTGTTGGGAATTTGAGGATAGCCTGGGATCGATTCCGCAACGCGGACCACTGAATGGATTTGTTGTTTTAGCAATTTGTCATCGGTGATTGAATTTATCATTGCAAGGGTTGAATTTATCGCGCTTTGTAATAGGTTTATCTTCTAGATCTATAAGTTTGGAATAATTTATATAAAAGGGTAGGGAAAATATCAACTACAATAAAACGAAATTATTTTATTTCTCTTTTCTTCCTCGCTCTCCTCGAATAGTTCTTTATCTGCGGGTTGAGAAAACGTTCTCCCCAGGGCAAGGCAGCTCAATCAAATCCCGACTCCTAAATGCTTTAAAAATCCTGGAATGTCAGCTCTTTACACTACGAACAGCGATGACTGATAGATATTTACACCTTGGATTATTTAAACTACAGATAATCTGATGAAAGCTAGCTGGTAACGCCACATACTTACACTTATTACGGCAGTTATCAAAAAATTTCGACATGGGGATTACCTAAATTACAATTTTGGTATTATGAGCGCTAAACGGCGTGTTACTGTTCCGCCACGAAACTCATAATTATCAAAGTAACTAAACTTAAAACAAGCTTTTTACCTTTACAAGTTCGTTATTTTCCACTCGCTCGCTAAGCAGATGAGCACTTAATAACGGCAGACGAACATGTGAAAGCATCTTTGCAAAGTGAACACCTCTTGCTGTTCGGTCATGCTCCGTCCAACGGATCAAACTGTCAAACACCTGAGAGACAAACACAAAAGTTAAAAATCACAAATATAGGAACGCGAAGTTCGACAATTACCATAGTTTAGAACATGTTAAGCGGCATGGCAGCTGATGATGCAGCTGGTAACTGCCTGACTGAAAAGGATGACATTTTAGAACGCTGGTAGGAACACTTTAATACCCTTCTCAACCTCCATAGTGATGCTGACCCAACAGCCCTTGAAGATATCCCGCAGGAAGATGTCCATACTGAGCTTGCCGAACCACCATCCGAGATTGATTTTGCCAAAGCCATGAGACAACTTGCCACTGATAGAGCTCCTGGCCCAGATAGCATTCTTGCTAAGGTTCTCCAGGCTGGCGGCCAGCCCCTCCTGACACAACTGCACAGACTTCTCCTTACCATCTGGGACGAAGAAAGAGTGCCACAAGACTTCAAAGATGGCCACATTGTCACCCTCTTTAAGAAGAATTGCCGCTTCACCTGTGGCAATTATAGGGGAATTACACTTCTTTCCATCACAGGCAAATTGTACGCACGTGTAATCCTAAACCGCATTTGGCCAGTTGTTGAGTCACATTACCCGGAAGAATAATGCAGCTTCAGAGG
The DNA here is from genome assembly GCA_025331085.2 of Zoanthus sociatus. NCBI lineage: Eukaryota > Metazoa > Cnidaria > Anthozoa > Zoantharia > Zoanthidae > Zoanthus > Zoanthus sociatus. Next base: position 8,395 of record JAOBAY020010884.1, on the reverse strand, counting down.
AGGACGTTCAAGAAACAACATGATGATGAGGCAGCTGATAGAAAATTGCCGTGAACAGAATCAACAGCTTCACATTATTTTTGTGGATCTGGTCAAAGCATTTGACACGGTCAACAGGCCTCTTGGAACCTCCTTCTAAAGATAGGCATACCATACAAAATCGTCAACATAATAAAGAGCTTCCACGAGGGAATGATGGCTAAAATATCGATCGGTGGTGAACTTACTGAAGCATATGAAGTGACTTCTGGACTCAGACAAGGATGAATCCTTGCGCCGGCCCTTTTCATCTTATTCTTCTCGTATGTGCTCCGCATAGCCCATTAGTCCATGCCAGACTTTGGGATTGACATACGTCACAGGATTGATGGCGACCTTTTCAATCTTCGCCGCTTAAGGTCAAAGTCCAGAACTACAACCACCAGACTGAGTGACTTTCTCTATGCTGATGATGCTGCTCTGGGAACTACCACACAGGAGTCTTTACAGAATGCCGCAACTGCACTCAACAACAGCTCTTGTACTAGCTGGGGACTGACCATCAGTAAACCAAAAAATGAAGTCATGCACGTCCAGTGTGCTGATACACTACCAACAAAGATCAATGATTTCGAGCTGAAGAAAGTAAATAAATTTACATACCTAGGGGGTGAATTCGAACTTACAGACGACAATGACCTTGAACCAGAAATCGAGAAGAGGATTAGTAGAGCTGCCTTTCATGTTGCTCTCTCACCATCAGGTGCTTTGACAGGAAAGGCCTTTCAAACAACACAAAGCTGACTGTGTTCAAAGCCATAGTCTTACCAACATTCCTGTACGGAAGTAAAACTTGGCCTACCCTTGTCCAACATCTGAGCATGCTTGAGAGATTCCACCAGCGGTCCTTGCGCCAGCTATTGAAGATCGAATGGTGGCAACACATCATAAATACCAAGGTTGTACGGAGAGCAAAGTGTACAACCATGGAGATTACAATACGAACAAACCTCCTACGATGGTTGGGACATGTCTGTCGAATGGATGACTCCAGGTGTCCCAAGCAGCTTCTTTTTGGCGAACTCGCGCAAGGCATTAGAGCTCGTGGGCGACCAAAGAAACGCTGGAAAGACTGTGTCAAGGAAGATATCAAGATAGGTGACATTGGTGAAAAATGGCATGAGGCAACAGCTGACCGCTCAACATGGCGTGGCAGACTCAGACACGGAAAAGAATTGTCCAAGACCAAGTTGGCACAAAGGCGTGAGGCAAGACGACTGATACGTCATATCAGGGCCTCCAGTCATCAGTGATGATGTGGAACGCAGTAAGTAAGTACTCTTTCGCAAATATCAAATTGCGTTCATAACCGCGTAGCTCATAACATAACGTAATAAGACAGTCTAGAATACACAAATTACCATTAATATATAAAAACAATTGGGTAAAATTCAAAATTTTGGTCCAGTGAGGGTTAAGAGTCTCTCCTGTTATCTCCATGCAACGCTTCGCTTTCTGCACACAAAAAAAATGAGAGTTTTTGGCGTTTATGAAACTAGTTTTGACTTTAACACTTTAACTTTTTTAGCAAGGAGCATGTAGAAATGCGCATGAACATCAAGCCTAAATCGAATGGCATAAAATTTAAGGCAGCTAGTAGGAGAAAGTAATTGGAACAGGTCACAAGTTTATAAATGTGCATAAGTTTTTAAGTTTGCAGCAAGTCGAAAATCATCGAATCGTTTATCATTGGATTTAGAAAAGCGCATGCTTAGTAATAACTGTCAAATTAGTAACTTCGACGATTTTTAACCTTAAAAGGACAATTACGGCAAGGTAGGTTGCGCAGAGACTGGGGATATTGTGTGCCGTACCCTGCGAAACAATAAGGATTTTGACAATATTGACTACTGATATTGTCAACAGCAGACTGGGAAAAAGGCAAATATAAAATAGGTTCCACTGCATGTATTATTAAAATTAGAACCACAATTTACACGCAAAAAATCAAACTCTAAAATAAAACAAAAAAAGATTTGTAACAGCTGGTACCTGCAGTTCGTCTGTAACACGAATGTCGTCTGACGAAAACAAGTCTTTTAGCTTGTCCCTCGGTAACTCCAAAAATTCTCTTGTATTAATTAGTTTTGTAAAGTTTTCGTAGAAGAAGCGTGAGGATCTTTCATATAATTCCACATGCCCATAGTTTAAAGCGAAGTCTGTTACTTGTCTACAGTTTTCCAATGTTAAGAACTTTACAAGCGCATAACAACATTCACGAACAAGCAACTGGAGTTGAAAAAATTGAGCTGCCCACAAAATTTCCAAGCAGTTTTCCTTTGTCAAATATATCTTTCCACTATACATGTAGTCTATAATGGCTTCAGCCGTTACCGGCCTCAAATTCTCTGGCAAATGCACACTCTTAATGTATCTTCCAGTTTCATTCGCCAAAAACAGAGCGTTAAAGTAAGGACTTGATGCAGTGAGGACGACACGATGGGCAGAGATTTTGGTCTCATTATGAAGATGAAGAAGTACATCACAAAGTGATTTTTCTCTGCGAAAGACTTGAAGACACTGAATCAAAGTTCTTCGCCTTGAATCATCATCAAATAAATAAACTTTGTGGAGATTTAGGCGGTTAAAATCAGTTACCACATCTTTCTTGACCAACTCAGCCATGTTCAATCCAGCAAACCTGTCAGCGGTCAACTTTCAAAACATCGAATCTGAGGGATTATAACCTCAAAAGAGGTTACAAAATTGATGAAAAATAATAGCATCAGCCATTAACCAGATCACGAGTATTTAAGATTAGAGTCTGCATGTGAGTGGTTTGTTTACAAATACACCCACATTCTTGCGACACAATGAAAGTGATTTAAAAATATGAACAGTTTTTTTAAAAATAGATAAATTGTACACCGTAGTGGAAACAGTAAAATAGTTTTTAACTCAAGCACTACATAGTATAAAAGAAGATCTAAAAACACAACACTTTAGTCTTGTTCCATGGCTGATAAACTATTTTATACATTAAACATATGAACTCTCATACTTTATACTCTTTCACTTTTCTTGTCACAAAAATAAATATAACGTAATTTAGGATTGGCCCGCCTCGATTAGCGTTTGCTGTCAAATGGTTTGAATTGTGATTTAAATTTTGCTAACGAAAAAAAAATATTTGTTTTTGTTGTTGTTTGTTTGTTATTGAGCTCCGATTGCATAGTAAAAGGTCAGTGCCTTTCAGTTCGTTGTTTGTTAACAAGTACACCCACTTGCTGGCGACACAATAAGCGCAAAATTGTTCATATTTTTTTCGGACTCCAGTCCGAAAAGTCAACAAAAAATCAATCATAACTTACTAGTCCTCATTTTTCAGAATTTCTATCAAGGCTTTCCTAGTTTTCTCTTAAATAGTTTCTTAGATAAGTTTTTGAAGTAATGCGATTTTTACTGAATTCCAGATTTGGACGCCAACACGAGGAAATATGAAGTGCAACACACGTTTTTGAAGAACAATAATTATACAATAATTATACTGTTCTTCTAAGGCTTAGTTTGTTGCATCGTAATGCTGACTACGGTGGCCCATCTACGCAGTGCACAAATAAATTTCGTAAAGAAGCACGAATAGCTGACGATCGCAAATCTCGTCATTGTTGAAAAGAGTACTTTGAACTTCCTCAGGTTTGGATTAATTCGACATTTCAAAGCAAATTTTAGCTTTTAAATCATCAAGGATTTAGAGTTTTCGAATTTCACAATGGAAAGCTACTTGTAGTTAGTAAATGATATAAAGTGCGCAAGTCAGTATTGGACCGTCTATTCCAGCAACTGTAGGTTCTTAAGACAAGTCAAACACTATCGAACATTGCTGGGTTGTGTTGGACGATGTTTGATCAGCATTAGATGCTGGAGTGTTCAAATAAATCCAATACAAGGGTTTCAATAACATTAGTTATAAGCGGCCATTGAAGGTGTTATAGGCGGCCGTGACCACTAAAGGGGCCGTAAGGACGTAAGGCCGTAAGGGCCAAACAGACGGCGGTAAGAGGTCCCACAGGCGGCGGTAGACAGCCGGTAACCGGCTTTTATTGAAACCCCTGTTTACCATTTAAGATTCAAAGAAATGAATAGCTTTTACTTACTTTCCTCCTCTAACTAGTGCCAGAGCTGCAGTATCGGGTGTGCCACTCTCTCTGTACAGCTGCCTAAAACAAAACGACTTACATTGCTAGCATACACAATCTGTTAATCAGTTATTTTGTATTAGATACAAATTAATTTCACCTACATCAATTTAGACAAATCGGAGATTTTTTTTTGCTACTGCTAGTAGCTGACTCAAAGCCATCAAAAGTTGGGCATTAAGGCCATACATTTTCATGTCAAAAAGTGTGAAAATTAAAAGCTACTGTTACTTTAAAAAGTAAATTTTAAAAAAATGAATTGAAGAAGAATACAACGTAATTGCCAGGAGTTTTTTCAAGCTTATTTGTCATTCTTTTAAAAAAAATGCGCAGGTAAATAAACGTGGTACACGAGTTACAGGGTATTCCGTAGTTACTCCTTTTTGTCTTCAGTTTATCATTCTCTAGTTTACAGTACATGTAAGTAATTTCGTAACAGCATAATGTCTCATTATAGCAGTTAATTACTTAGGTGATTATAGAGTTTCTAGTGCTCTCATTGGTGGAGGCCCACATTTTATTTAAGGTTTAGTGGCTGATGCAACTGGTGAAATTTAACAACTTACTTTGTTTAAAAAATCATCAGCAGTCCTTTGGGAAGAAAGCTCAATATTTTAATGAAGAACAGAAGAACTCAAACAGTATTTTATGTGTTTTTACACGTCTCTTCTTGAACTCAAGGAACTCCGGCCATTTTGTCAAATAGTTAGGAATCTGCATAATTTCACTTCCAAGTTTTTGCCACCATAAAAACAAACCAATCTTATTAATTGTGAATCCGGTATTCAGAAAATCTGGCAAAGGGTTGAATTCCATATTAAAACATTAAATGCACAAAAATGTTGCAAAATGCGGAAGAAAAACCCAAAAAACTTTAAATTTGTTTTAATAGCAAGAAAATTTCAAGACACACGTCAAAAAGCCCACCAAATCACTTGAGTGAATACTTTAATTATTGAGATAAATAACAACTGTCACTGGAGTATAAAAACTCAAAAAACCTTCTTAATTCATATATTTAGGAGGTTTTGATTTACTGAAGGTTATTTTCAAGCCATTGGTTAAACAACAAAAACATAGGTTAAGCAAACTAATTACTGGTTGTGGCGGTATCAACAGATATACTTCAAGCACCTGATTTTGATCTATCGTGCAAGTGGATTTTTTACAGTGAACAAAAGGTTGCTTATTTAGCAGGCTATAAACACCTCACACAAAGGGCTTATAGCAAGTGTGAGATAAAATTTTCAAATAAAGGAAAACGCTGTTCCATTAAGGATGCAAGTAAGTTCAGGATAGCATTTTTTAAAGTTAATACAATATCATTATCACAAAATTGTGCTAAATACTGTAGTAAAAAATAAAATTCGTAGTAGAAATATTCCGATGTCCCTGAGCAGTATTTACGTGACAGAATGGTTTCAACAAAAAACACCCTAGTAAGTAATTTTACCTAATTTTTTCTCCTTAGACTCAGTGACTATCTGAATGGTTAATATTCACTTTGCCTTCAGCAAATAATTGTTAATCAAAATCCAAACAACCCAACATACATTAATGCTTACAGTTCATGGAAAAGGTAACACGTCTTGCTCCTTGCAAGGCAATTTAATACGCAAGATCTTCGCGAGACAGAAAAAAACACCTTTGAGATGCCTCGCAAGGAGCAATTAAGGCTACATTCTTGAGAGAAAGCTAAATTGTACAAAATGCAATGTAATCAGAGTTGGAAAATAATGTACTTCCCTTGCTGGTGCAAATAAAGAATTATTGATGATAAGAAAATTCCAGGAGTTCTCCAGGGTAGAAAATTTATTTTTCCAGGACCTGACCCCAAATTGTCCCTTGCGAAAAACATAAGTAACTAGACTACCAAAACAATTCCGCAGTTGCATTCGTCAGCTTTCCAGAAAAGTAAAATGTGATCTAAAAATCAGCAGAAAAAATCCTGAAATTGAGTCTACATAATATGAAAAAATACAATCATGAGTTAGATACTTCTGCAGTTTGGATTTGCTAACAAACTGTTCAAAATTTTCCAACAAAATTCCAGGAATTTTCCTGGAGTCTAGGGAAATAATTTGTTTTTCCAGGAGTTTTCCAGGGCCCTGGAAGAAAATTTCAAAATTCCAGGAGTTTTCCAGGAATTCCATGAGTAGTGGGCACCATGGTGATCTAGAATGGGAATCTGCCTGAAATCAAAGAGCTTGGGGGAATCAAGAATTTCTCTAATTTGGCATGGAATGACATGGGTCAGTTCTTATTAAATATTTTCAGCAACTGTATCGTATATAAATAATGGTTCATAAACAACAGATCTTCCAAGTATATAATTATTGATAGGTTAACCTTTAAGACTTGGAGTTTGTAAAATCTTACCCAGCTCTCTCAATCAGTTCAACGGCTTTGTCAAGCTTTTTCATTTCCTTCATTGCTAATGCAGCTTGCTCTAATGCCCTGTTAGGAAAACCCATCCATGAATTATTATAATACAACTCAATTTGCAAAATAATATTTATGTTCAAATCAATTAAAAAAAGCAATTTCGAATTTCATTGGAGAAAAAGATTTAAATGAAATATTTAATAGAAAAATTGAGATTACAATGTTTTGATTAAATAATTAACTGAACATGAATTGCTGATGCTTCGACACATCGTAATCACAATTTTTCAATTCAAAAATTGCATTCCTGACCAACAATTTGATGATTAATAGATACATTGATCAGTGTTTCTAAAGAAACAGACTGATGAAAAAAAGTAAATTAAATTGTACCATTTGAAAGATATATAAATTCTGACATTTCAGACATTATTCCTTTCACTGAGGCGGTGTTTACATGATACCAGAACGAGATTCACTCCAGTACGAGTTCATCCCGGTTCCATACAAATCACTGCATTTGTTTACAAGATACTTCAAAATTTTTCATACAGTACTGGAATGACTCATTCCAGAACGAACTCATCCCAGTTCTCGTGCCGGATGGAATTTTCATTCCGTAATGAAATCCAACTGCATTTCATTCCAGTATCATGTAAAGAATGTACGAGTTCATACCGGTACAAAAATGGCTGCAAAGTCGGACTTCCGATTGACTGGAATGAAAAGAGTATGCGCACTACACCTAAAAGTTTGTTATTGCCTTTTCATTCCGGTACGAGTTCCTTTTAAATTTTTTTCATGTAAACACTTCACTGAATTTATTTTTGTTCCGGAATGAATCTCAATCCAGCTTCATGTAAACAACGCCTGAGTGAAGACACTCATGTATGCTATCATTATCATTAACGTCCCCAGTTTCCCACTGCTGGGATTGGACGTGATATAAGTTGCCTCTACCATCCTTTGCCATATCTTCTGTAATATTTTACTTCCTTGTTTTTTCTTCCACTATCTTACTCAATGTCTTTCTTTGGCCTATCTACTGGTCTTCCACCTCCAGCTTCATCTCCCTCCTAAGTAATGCTATTTTCATCCCTACATTCTACATGTATGACTAACCCAGGGTTCTTGCTAAATTTTTGCATAGAAGGTAAAACAACAGAAATAGCAGGTAACTATGGGATTTCACCTGTTACGATCTCTTAACAAGAGTCCTGTAAGCAATCTCAACCACCTTAATCTATATTCTGACATCTTCATTAGTATCCATGTTCTGCCATTTCACTCTTTAAATGTACCTCAGCACACAAAGTTCTAGCTAGCAGTCTTTCTAGTCTTTCCTGTTAGTGCCCACGTTTTGGCAGCATACAGCAATGCAGACCTCATACATACACATTAAACCTTTGCTATTGTTCACTAGAAAGCTTGACCTCCTTTTACTCAAAGCACAGGATATCCTATCCCTTACAGCCGATTCTAACCCTCCTCCATATGAAACTGCATCACCAAAAATATGAAAGCTGTCCACTATTTACAGACTTCTCCAACATACAATATACGTATCACTGCCACAACTCCCTCACACACGTTGGATATCAAAAGTTATCTCCTTTTATAACATTGACACCATACTGAATTTGCCACAAACCATACATGGGTACCTTCCCTTTTGTGGCCTAACGGCAGGTTCTCAATCCATCAACATCAACTTCGTCTTATTTGTGACCTTCCACGGGAAAACAAACATTAACAACTTTCCGTTTTTGCACGGAAACCCGTGTGCAGGTCGTTTGCAAGTCGTTTAAAATTTCGACCCACTCGTGCGAACG
>JAOBAY020010811.1:0-15145 GCA_025331085.2 Zoanthus sociatus | reverse complement strand
AAAAGACTGCCTCGCGAGCATGGTTTAGATGTTGCCGCGGTAACGACTTTAACCATGCTCAAAGGATTAACAAGCTTTCAGAACAAATCTTGTCCAAACGTGTTAAACAATTTAACCATGGTCCAAAAGGCCGTGTGAACGCGCCCTTTAAGATGCGAGAACGGGAACGGCGACGCGAACGGTAAAGAACAATAGCCTTAATTATTGAATACAATAGTTGCACGTTGGAATGTGGCGAGCTGGCCACCTGCTCACGCTCGTATTCATTGATACGTCGCAGAAAGCTCACTTTTTGTGTTCTGTGGACAACACGAACATCAAACAACAAAATTTGACAATGTTTGTTTGCCTTCGAACTGAAACTTTCACCTTTTACTGTTCGAGAATCTCATGCAAAGTTGCAACTAAAACTTTATAGCAGATTTAAAAAGCAAAAAATAAACGACAAATGATAATTTTCATAACTGCCGTCGTCAATATTTCTTCCGTCCTGGTTTTTTAAGGTCCCTAGTAATCGTCTGGTACCTCAACGTTCACAGGACTTTCATCCAGGTTGTAGTGGCTCTGTATAATCCTTGGTCCGTGTAGTGGCTCTGTATAATCCTAGCCAAATTTTCAACTTCGAGAACTAATGTTTTTTTTTGTTAGGGTGAAGCATTCCCAGGGCTACGATAACGGGGATGTGTGACATGCAACTTCAGTGACAAAGCCTATAGTTAGACTGTAAGCATTATTAGGCACTTATGAGAAGATTGGTAGCCCTGGTCAATCTAACCGAGAACTATTACCACAGCCTTGAGCTCCCAACTGTCGCGATTGTTTGATGTATTAAGTTTAATTCAAGTTTGCAGAATGAGGAAAATCAAAGAATCGCAGAAAAAACCTTGAAGATCGACAAACCTCAGCCCATGTGCGGAGCCCAGGACTTGATCCCGGATCGCTTTAAGAGATTGAGCAGAAACAATGCTCAATACTAATCAATGGAGAGGCAGACTACAAAGTGAAGAATCTAAGCGCGCAGGAATCCTAGGTAACCTTTTGCTTTCACAAGAGTGACCACGACCCCTTGCGCACCACAATGCTGACGTCACCAGGTGCACAATGGTTGTGCTTTACAGTTCTACTCAAGGAGAAAATAGCTATAGTATTTTATAAATTAATTATTTGAACGTATATGCATAGTAATTAAATAGACCCTTTTTTAGCTTAGCGTGAGTGCGTGAAACAGCGAAATATTTGATTCGTTGGAAAAAGGAATTTACTATCAAATTTGTCACATCTAAATCAGTAAAATGTCAATTTTTAATGTATTAATTTCTAAATTAGCAGAGAAATTATTTTTCAAATCTAGACAATTTTACATGCCCGCCGAGCCTCGTTATTGTGCTAAACATACAGTCGACTCCCGATAACTCGAACCCTCGCTAACTCGAACCTCGCGCTAATTCGAACCAACATCAATTTCCCGTGGATTTCGGTCATACATTTACTGTAATTTTACCCTCGGTAACTCGAACCCTTGATAATTCGAACCTCCCGCTAACTCGAACCAATTATCATTTCCCTTCAGGTCATTTTGTAAACAATTTTACCCTCGACAACTCGAACCACTTTTGCAAGACATGACAAGTAAAAAAATACAGTACTGTATATCAAATATCGATCGCAAGTATTCTTCCAGTAATTCAGTTCAGGGTCGTTTACATTTTTCATCTTCATGCATATAGACACCGTTTTTTCATTTCTAGAAAATTATTAGAAAGAGCGATACTAGTAGAAACATTTACATTTCATTATTTTCGGTCACTTGTTCTCAACTCCCAGTAACTCGAACTCCCGATAACTCGAACCTTTTTCTATTTCCCCTGACGGTTCGAGTTATCGGGAGTCAACTGTATATAAATTTATATTTCAGAATATGATTTGCTTGAATTCATTTTGTTGTGTTGTACACAATTTTTAAAACATCAAAATGTTACAACAATTTCTAAAATGATTTCACAATAGCTCTAATTCTGTTCTACCTTTGAGTTGGTATATTAAAATCAAATTCTTTAAGACAAAAATATCGTACATTTCATTTGTTTCACGTACACGTATATGTTCATCAGATTTTGATATCATAATTCTAAGAAAATGTTCATAACGAAAGGATTTTAATACATAATATATTAAATGACACTTACTTCCTTAGCAGTGACTTCTGGCAGCTGCGAGAAATTCTTAAACATATTGTAAAGTACCACAGTGACAGCATCTGCATAATCGTGAAATAACAAAACAATGGAAAGGTTTAATTATTAAGTTTTACACCATTAAAAAGAAAAAGAAAAAATGACGTTTCGGGTATTAGATCTTCGTCAGAGAGAAAACGGAAAGTTTGAGAGGAAAAAAAGAAGTGAATAGAAATAGTTTTACAAATAGATAAGTTGTACACTGTAGTCAAAAATTGAATCTTTAACTGAGGTTTGGGACTATGGTTTTTCGTCGGACTCCAGTCCGAAACGTCAGTTAAGAATTCGTTTTTTAACTACAGTGTATTAAAACTTATCTATTTGTTAAACTGTTTCAGTAGAAACGCAGCATTCCATGTATGACGTGTATAGGAGTTGAAGAGCGACCAATAAAATGTGAAAGAGAGAGAGAAAAAAAAGTAAGCGTTTGCAAAATAGAGTAAGACAAAAGGGAAAAAGATAACAAATGATGGTGTGCAAACAAAACGACTTTTGGTACCAAGAAACAAGTATAAACACGACAAAATATATTGCACCGTTGTAAAACCTGTTTGATAAATGAAACAAAAAATGTGCATAGAAAAGGTTCAATGGAATAGATACCAACTACAAATCTTTCAAAAAAATGTATGTGGCTAATGAATGCTTGCATGCGATTGGTAATAAAACAAAAGAAAAGAAGTTTATCATAAAAGAAATAGAATGATAAGAATATGTCAAAGTCATTATGACTTCGGTATGGATAAAAGTGGTCTTTTAACAACCCCGCTGGTGGGGGTGAGATAATTTATGCAAACTTATTTTTCTTTGTCGATCGTTCTGTTATGAACGTGCAGCCATGGAGAAAACGTTACTGTAATATTCTTGTCACCTTTATCAATGACCACACATATGGCCTATACACCATCATCCACATCTTCTAAACGATCTCCAATGCAGTAGTTCATAAGTTTTTTTACATTCTCACAAAATTTCAATTTCAAATTCTAATCTTCTGAATCTCACTCAAAATATATCAAAGTGACGCATTGGATTAAAAATAGCGTTCCTCACAATGCTAAGAGCCAATCAGAAGTGTAATCAAAACAACAGAATAATGCGGCCGTGATTCGATGCTCTGCAGTTACTGCCATTTAAAAAAGACCAATTTTATTCGTGGTGAAGTTGTCATGGAAACGTTTGTTTATTCCTTCGGGGTTGCATGTGACTGCTTAGAAATGAGTCTAATTTCTTTAGATTTTACTTTTATGTCACATGTTGTCACCACTGACAAGAGATAGGCCAAATGCAACCAAATTAGAGACAGAAAGATTATGGGAACTAAAATGACAAAAAACGGGTAAAATATTTAAAGAATTTTCTCTGATCAAGCTCCAGAAAGACATTAAGATTTTGTTGAAGTATTACAAATACACAATTTAAGCTAATTTTAGTGGCTTGAAATTGTATCAACTGTAATCTAACTAATACAATGCAAACTGGGCCAATAAAACAACTGAAAAACTTAACAGCCAAAAAATACTTCTGACTATTTTTCCCATATGACATGATAACACAAACTTGAAAATTACAAATATACCCCTTACGGAACGTTTATACTGTAGGTTCAAACAGTTAGTCTCAAAAGAACAAGAATTTGCTTTCTCACCATTAAGAAGTGACTCGCCAAACACCAGAATGTATAACATAACATTTACATGAATTTCTTCAAAGACTGCAAGAACCTGTATTGGGGAAATATTTTATGGTGTAAATTTATTCTTCAAGTTAAATTTTACTTCAACTTGATACTAACCACTAGATCTTTGTCCATTGTCACTGTAGTTACTACCATTACTAATGTTGCTTAATCAATCAATCAATCAATCAATCCAATTTTGATCTGGGTTTATCCCCGTAAACGAGGGTGGCCGAATTTACCCCACTCTGGCAGCATCTCTCCTACTCCCACTCTCCATCTCACTCGATTCATTGCATCCTCCAACACTCTTGCTCTCCTTCTCCACTTGCATTTTCCATGGCGACAACACAGATTCTTGGTGCACACCAACTTTTACCTCAAAATCCTGGGGCAACTCTCGCCCAACTCTAATTCTTGTTTTTGCGCCTTCATACGGTAGACTCGTCACTGCTCTCACCATTACCTCTGGTATACCTCTCTTCCTCATTGCCCACTCCATTATCTTCCTTGGAACCCTGTCAAATGCCTTTTCCAGTTCAACGAAGCACATATACAACTTTTTCTTTCTCTCAGTACTCCTCTTGTAACCGTTGTTGCTGCTTTTATTATATATCATATAATAATCATAATAATTATATGTGAGTAAACTGAGCTTGTGTAAAACTCAAGCAGGTTCCTACATATAGCGTCATATTACCCACAACCAGTTTCCTGACTGAACATCGCTCCTACAAAGTACTGTACGAAATTACTTTATGAAATGGGCTCATCTTCGTAGGCTTACATGAATCTCAAAGGTTTCTACTTTGTAGCCAAAGATCACCCATGCAACTTACAGTACAAAGCTGGGCTCCACTCTCCCTAGTCAAAAGCACAATTATTGACAGATATGTATTTCTTGAATGCTTAGTCTATCAAAATGTACAACTTAAGGTATTCCCAGTACACCAGGACCTACAATGCTGCTTCTTTTACAATATCCGGTGAAGATAATAAACCTTTCAATGCAACCAGCAGTTGACAGCATTGCTAACCACCTGTTTTACATATGTCAGGCAATGAATGTTGGTATTAAAATGCAGACAAACATCTATGAATTGTCATCAAATTGCTTCCCACTTCTAAAGACATTTTTCAAGGTAACAAATAAATTTTGGCATATTTATAAAACCTCAAAGCCAATATCTAAATTAAATTAAGTCAAAGGAGTGGCGTCTGGCATAATTCAATCCCACAATACTTTGCACAAGTAATAATTTATTTTAATACTAAAGAAAATGCTATTTAAGACAGCTGGCAGTGAAAATAATATTTATGGACCGAAGTACTTACTGCTACAGGATCAACTGCTGCAATAAGTGTCCCAAACAGCAAAGCATCCATAAGAGGAAGATCAATACCAAGTCGACTACTTATAGCAAATAAGGTCGACCCTGCATAATAATAATGACAAAATACGCTAGAGTAACATATTATCATCATACAATTTAAAGCTGTTGAGCTCACTTCATTTCACAATCCTATCTTTAACTCTAGTTTGGAATACTCACATTAACCTTGTTTAAAGAAAACATGTGTCTTGTAAAGTCAGGGGCCAGTTGACCATGACTTGGGGCAAGATTATTTTTCCTTTGGTCAGAGAGGCTTCAGTGTTCCACATGGAACTGTATAAATCATTCCCTTTCAGGGACATGAAGTGGTTGTCTAAGATTTCCAGGTTTACTTAGTAAATCTTTTAATGTTTTGCAGGCCTTGGAATCTATTTTACTCTACTTTTAATAAGTTACTCCATTTTCAATCAGATATTCCATTTTCAATTACAGTATTGTAAGTAGTTACTACTCAAAAGAGCTATTGTCAATTTTTGTAGGGTTGCCTGATTTTTCATGTTATGTTATTCAGTAGTGTTTAGAAATCATATATGTCCACCAAGGCTTAAAGGACATAAATATATATCAAATGCATGAAGTCAAAGAGTTTTACATCCATAACTCCTTTGGTAAATTCTTGCCATTTTTTTCTGTACATGCAGGACACAAATCGATTATCAAGATTTTCAAATAAAATAATCATAGAAACTGATACTGTACTAACCAACTGCGAAGGCATTGAATAGTGTTCCCTAGAAGTTAAAACAAACATTTATTTTAATTATCATTAGATAATTGAAGAAAAATAATGCCACTGATTATTAGAACTGTAAATCAAATACAAGATCATTAACATCAACTGTAGGGGTCCAGAAAAAATAATGTCAACCTTATGTTCCTGCCTAAAAAATACAAAGAGGCAGAAACAGGTAATGCTGTTTGAAAGGATTTTGGTGATGCAAGACAAAACAAGCCTTTACATCAAATAAATCTGCCAAACATAAGGAATAGGATGGATAATGCTGAAAGCAGGTTTATCATAAATCCATTCTGCTAAATATAACTAGGTCACACATATTACTGAAAGTAAAATTTATTATTAACTTAAGCAATTCAGCACTTGTTGCCTAGTAACAGGGAACAATTTGGAAGTATAGGTATGTGTCAACGGAAAAAAATGCTGTCAACAATGTTACCCAGGAAACTGTTTTTTAAGATGTTTGGCATGGTTTTGAACATCTTAATGATCATGGCATCATCTTAAACAAGTTTGTTACCCTTTGCAACAGTGTTTTGCTGTGGGGAAACAGAATTATATTGCCTGCTATACTCAAAGCTGCAGCAGTAGATCTCTCACATGCTGGCCACCAGGGAATTGTAAAAACAAAAGCCCTCATTTACAAAAAATTATGGTTCCCTTGGATCGACGAAATGGTAGAAGAAAAAGTAAAAAGTTGTCTTGCATGCCAAGCAACAACACAAAGGAAACTCCAGTGCATGAACCACTCAATATGACATCCCTTCCAGAATCAGCATGGAAAGAAGTTTCTAACAACTTTGTAGGTCCATTCCCATCTGAAGACTCTTCATTGGTTGTTACCGATTCATACAGCCAATTCCCAGAAGTTGAAATCATCACGTCAACATCTGCAAGAGTTGTAATCCCCAAACTGGATGCTATCTTCGCAAGACAAGGTATTCCAGAGGTGCTTAAAAGTGACAATGGACCTCCCTTCAATAGTAATGAGTTCCATCAGTTTGCAGAATACTTAAGATTCAAGCATTGATGCATCACACCTTATTGGCCAACGGCTAATGAAGAAGCTGAATGCTTCGTCCAAACCTTGGAAAAAAAGTATCAGAGCTGCCCACCTTAAAGGAAAAAACTGGAAACAACATATGTTTACTTTTCTCCAACAATAACGAGCGACTCCACACTCAACAACTGGAAAATCACCTTGTGAAGCCTTGAACAACAGGAAGTTGAAAACCAACTTGCCAGATTTGCCACTGCAATCTCCAGAATTTTCCAAAACCCAACAAGAAATCATCGTGAGAGACAGGCCCAGAAAATGCAAAATGAAGGATTATGCAGATAAAAAGAATCATGCACAAGACAGCAAAATCAAAACAGGTGACATTGTGGTAATGAGACAACATATGTAAGAAGAACAAACTTAGCACTCCTTTCAATCCCCAGCCACTAGTTATACAAGAAAAAAAGGGAGCATGGTCACAGCATGGTTCAAATACTGTCACCCCCAACTTGTCACAATTTTAATAGTTCCAAGAGAGCTGATGTCCTTTGAGAATGATGAGGAAGAGCTGAATGAGATATTTGAACCACAGATTAGCAACCAATTGGACCCAAAGTGCCAAGCTGACCCCCTGTACTGGTTAGGAGATCACCAGAAAAACACACAGCTCACACTGACCAGCCTGCACCAGTGAGAAGATCTCAACACCAAAAGAAAGCACAAGCTCGCTTCCTAGACTTTGTTCCAAAGTAATTCTCATAGAGACATTGCTGAATTACTTGAATTCAAAGATTAACACAGCTACACACCCTCGAAGATTACATTGACACTATATTTTGAAGATACTGATAAGTATAATTTGGACTTGTTTTTATGTTGACTAGTTATCAGTTAATGATAGATTTGATCATGTTTATATTTTGATATTGTCACATATTGTTCTATATTAATGAGTCACTGGTTTGATATTTTCTAAGCGAGAAGGGGAGTGATGTAATATAGTGACAACATACTATGCCCATATTTGGAAAACCATGTGCTTTTGACACAGAGTGAGAGACAAATAAAAATCCAAGCATTTGTTCAAAGCGAGCCTATTTTTGTCATTCATTTTATTCTATAGAAAGTGAAGGACTGGTGAGAATCAAGAACCAGACAACCGCTGCAAGCACTTGATGAGTTAGTACTGTAGCAGGTTCAAAAATTAAGAACAATTAATATTATTGCTGCAAAAATAGACATAAGAAAATAAATCTATTATATAATAATTAATATATGAATTTCAGGTCAAACGAAAATTTTATTATAATTACATAAATTATAACAAAAAATTGCTTACCACAACTGCATACAGGAGAATTGTACCAAGATTTTCAAAGAATGCTCTATTCTGAAGAAAATAGCCTGATTCCAGGACAATACTGGAATTATAAAGAGAAACAGTCTTTGCTATTAAAGAACTACTTAATTAGTTACTTTTAATGAAATTACTGTCAGTATCATTACAAGAGTCACGCTTAAAACCATAACTTGTGGCTTGGTAATTAATATAAAATATAATATCAAATAATTTAATACATTTTTGGTATCTATACAGTTTTTCTCAATACTTATCATGATTATATAATTAAAAACTATGAATAATAATAATTAAAACAATCACTGAATATTACTGACATCACTTATTGTTAAATAAACATTAACTAAAACTGTTTTCTGGGTATATAAACAAATTAAATGATCATGATGAAATCAAGTAAATTTATTAGGTATTATAATATAATTATTACATATTAACTATAGGTTATTTCTGTAATCAACAATGTTATCACTGTTTATTGACCATGAATATGAAATGCAATGTAAACAACTTAAGACCGATGTTACAAATAACTGTCACAGTCATTTTAAACAATTTAAGTGATTGTAAAAGAAATGCATGCTTGGATGGGATTTGAACTGAACACACCAGTGCAGAGTACTAACCAACTAAGCTATGAAGCCAAATTTCAGGTTATAATGTTCAAGATTTAAGCCATTGAACCCCATGATACCAATGCAGCACTCTTACCAAGTGAGCTACTGTACAGTATGAAGCAAGAACTACAAGAGCAGGTCAGTTTTAAAAGGGTCAATGGGTCTGTCAATATCACTAAGACTTCAAATTTTTTATTGCAAAAAGACAGTCTAATTAAGTATCAAGTACCGTATGGTGTTTTTTGTTTAATGTATTTATCTTTAAGACATATTAAGCATTTTGAATTATTTAAAAAAATGGAATTAATGCACATCAACCAATCTAGTGCACTGTACCTAATAGATTGCTTGATTTTATTAAAAAAATCCTTTAGATTATAGGAAAAACTAACTTTAAATTCATAAAATTCATACATGATACTTACGGTGGTAATAGAAATATAAAGAAAACATTGGCCTTAAATATTGGCACCTCCTGCATATCAATAGCACTGAAAATTTGAAGTGATAACAAAGTATGATCATATCAATATTCAAAATTAACTTATAGTTACAAAATACAATGGTCTAGATGCATCTTCCAGGTTGGCTTAGTTACAAATTAAATACAATGGTCTAGATGCATCTTCCAGTTTGGCTTAGTTACAAATTAAATACAATGGTCTAGATGCATCTTCCTGTTTAGCTGTTTCCAATTCACAAGATCATTATAATTATAACTGTTAGCTAAGCCCTTCGTTTTTATATCCCCTCTACAATGGACATGTTTTGAGAAAAGCATTGTCTTGGAATTTGAAGTGAGTAAGGGCAAGAGGATGCAAGGACAACCAAAGAATACTTGGAAGATGCAAGTGGAGAAAGAGAGCAAGAGTGTTGGTTTGGAGAAAAAGTAGGATGCCATGAATCAAGTGAGATGGAGAGTGGGAGTTGGAGAAATTGGTACCAAAGTGGGGTAAATCCAGCCATATAACTACTTACAGTGCATTACATGTGCCTTAGCAATCAATGACTATATATATTACTTCTGCCTTCAACAAACAACTAGATTTGCTTGCCATAAACACACAAAATTACTGCCCAACCTCATGTCATAATTTTGTTCAACATTTACAATATATACAGATCCACATTATCTTGTCTTTAACACTAAAAATTAGTGGCTATATGATAGAATAAACAAATTGCAATTATGAGCCAGTGATTCCACATTATATTGCCAGATAATTGGAAGAAAACATATTCCATATTAGCAAAGCAGCATAGCCGCAGAGCCAATACAAGAAATATATTATTTTTTTACTCCCAGCACTAGCACTATAATGTGGAATCAAGCTCAGAATCACAAATAGTTTTATATCACAAATTTTTCAATTTTTTCACGTGTGTTAATTCTGAACCGGTCATTGTACATCATATTATGAATGTCTCTCTTCCTGACCAAAATGTTAACTGTATGGTTATATTCTATGATTACTCAACATATCTTTATGATACTTACTAAGCAAAACCTCCAACAATTACACCAAGTAGGATAACCAAACTAGAAAAAACAAGAGATAAAAAAGTGGAAAAGGCACCTGATATCAAGGTGAATTACCAAAATGAAATTCAATATTTATTATAATTAATTTTACTTCTGAATTCAATATCAACATGACATGATCTAGGTAAAAATTGTACTGATATGTAATAGACTGAATTAATGTAGTTACACTTTGTATTATAGAGTCTGACAGACAATCTTCAAATAGCTGACAGAGGTATAACAATAAACTATAATTAATTCATAATTATTAATAGTTATTATCTAGTTAATATATCCAAAAATTCCTTGTATTATTTTTGTTTTTAAATTAATTTATTATTATCATTATTATAGTATATCAGGATAATTTGGAGTAGTCTATCAGTAGTTAATAGTTAATGATAAGAACTTACTTATAAATATCATATTTTTCAGAATGGTATTAACATAATATAACTAGATCAAATAGCAAATTATTCATCATAACCATATTTATTTTGGAAGAGCACCTTCTTCTAAAGCAGCATACTAGAACAAAAATGTAATATGTTCTTCAAAATATTGTTTTGTCCTTCAGAGAACCCAGAACATATTGTTGTACAAACCTTAACTAAGGCAAGTTTACCATTTTATTGATTTGCAAGCAAGCAGGAATATGTTGGTAACTGATCTTCTGTTTTTGAGGCATACTTAATTATGCACGCAAAAGCATTGTATATTATTTAGCAAATTGTATTTATTACAAATAAAATGCAAAATAAAGATAGTTTTATTAAACCTTCTGTGCATAATCAAGTAATGATTTCATTGTAAAATGCCTACACAAGAAAAACATGTGTGCCTTGATTTTCATTACTAGATGTTTTTATTGAATCTATTTTTCCATTTCTGTATAATTACTGTATACATTTTTACTTAGCAGCTGCTCATAATAAATTCTTCTGGAGCTATACTTTAGGTTTATGATGAAGAAACTTCACTGAATAACAAATTAAAGTAATTGTATAGTAGTAAAAACATGACAATATTTGGCTGATAACAAGCAATATATCATTAAGTTTAAAATATTATTATGAGGGCCACATGTTAGATAACTCACTGGGTTAATCGTGTCACCCTCCTTGAATAAAGTCTATTGTGATATTGTATTGTATTGTATTGTATTATATTGTATTCCTCTCCTCCCTACATCTGCGAACTGATAACTGATAAACCTAAATCTTCCTAAAGTCTCCGTTCCAACAACATTACTCTGCTACAACATCCACAACAAAAATGCTGCCCACACTTGGTGTTCACTCCTTTGCAGCTGCTTCCCCTTCACTGTGGAATGAACTGCCTGTTGACATGAGAAGTCTCCTAAATGATTTTAAAAAAAATTATCACGACCTTTCTTTTTAATGAATCGTATTAAGTCTGTTTTGTTTGTTTTATTGATATTGTAAATATATATTTTACTTATATTTTATATCAGTGTAAAGCAGTTTTGATTAATTTGGAAAAAACGCTATAAAACTATTTAAATTATTATTTATTTATTGTTATTGTTGATTGAATGTGTTTTTTATGTATAGGTGTCATTAGAAGAAACAAAGAAAGTGGAAGTAATCCATTCGAGTCTCGAAGCTACTTTGTCCTCTGAACGTGACCAGATTATGAAAGTAGAAGAATCACTTAGGACAAATGCACTTGCAATAGAAAAGAATCTTAGAGATGAGGCCCACGCACGACATGTGCTGCAGGTTGGTATTAAAATAGGTTCTATTGCCCAGGGGCCTGATTATATGGAACGGGCTAGCCCGGTTGTTCTGGCTGAAAACACAATCTTAGCTCGACTCATATTTGTTTACACTATGGCAGAATTTGATATTGTTTCCCACTACCCTCACACACACGATGATATGATTTATTAAAGAACATTTGAGGCTAAAATTCCGTAAGTATTTAAGAACACAAAACCTAAAAAGAGTGTACATATAAATTGATCATGCCAACGATTGTGAGGCCGGTCCAGCTTCAAGTGGATAGCGTGGATGTCATTAGGGACCTTAAGCAACGAGGACGGGAACGTGAACGACGACGGCTCCGAGAAATCACCTTTCTGGTTTACTCTTTATTTTTTTGTGCCGGTCATTAGGGCTTTGTTTCTTTGCTTCACGCTTTGTGAACAGGAAAAAAAACGATTTAATATTTCTCCGTGAGGCTAAACAAATACATAGAGACTTTTTGCTGGTATATATACGTCCTCGTAGTCCCGACAACTCTAAAAAAGGTCTTTTAACATTGTAATTTTACTGACACTCAGTGCAGGTACTCAGCTCTGTGCATTCCATTGTGCAGTTATTGTATTTCCTGTTGTTCTTTCCCGTCGTCGTCGGCGTCATCGTCCTTGTTGCTTAAGGTCCCTATTAAAATAACTCCGCCCGCTCAACTGTGCTTGCCCGCTCCTTATAATCCGGACCTGCAAGATAGCGTCATAATACGTTCTCTTTCCTAAGTGTAGTACTAGTCATTTTTAAAAGCCTAGTAGTTTATTACAGTATTTTGAAATGTTTTTTAAAGTTCGTCACCTCTGAGAGAAGATGTCTTGTTAATAAAGTTTAAAGAAAGCTGTTAAGCAGCTATTTGAAGTTTTTATTTGATTTTCAGGCGAAAATTAAATCGGACTCATCCGAAATGAAGAGGATACAGGACGAATCTAAAGCAAAACGTGAAAAGGTAAATGCAAGATACTTTGTCTAGAGTACACTAAACCTCCTTCTAATCTTGAAATGCAGGAGGGTAATGCAAGGTACTTTGTGTAGAGTAACGTTAAACCTAGTTCCAATTTTAAAATGCAAGAGGGTGATGCAAGGTACCTTCTGTAGGGTAACGCTAAATGTAGTTCTAATCTTGAAATGTGAGAGGGTAAAACAAGATACCTTCTGTAGCAAGAGGGTAATGCAAGGTACCTTCTGTAGGGTAACGCTAAATCTAGTTCTAATCTTGAAATGTGAGAGGGTAATACAAGGTACCTTCTGTAGGGTAACGCTAAACCCAGTTCTGATCTTGAAATATTGAGGGTATTGCAAGGTACCTTTTGTAGAGTAACATTAAACCTAGTTCTAATCTTAAAATGTGAAAGGGAATACAAGGTGCCTTACTTTGTAAAAATATTGATATGCCATAATGTTTATTATGAAGTGTAATTTATTGTTGTCTTGTACACTCTGTGCTTGAGTATGCAGCTCGCGTGTGGCCTGCTTTACCTGGATCTCTAGACAATATGGTAGAATGTGTATAAAGGTGAACCCTCGGAGTAATTTTCCCAGGTATAGATCATTAATCAACATGGAGCTCCTAGGGAGGGATTCATTGATATTACAAGCTTGGTTAAGACTCGATATCTTAAATCGTTTTTCTATTCACAAAATTAGGTGGTTAGAACAGGGTTCGTAAGGGTCATAGAAAACCTGGAAAGTCATGGAATTTAGAATTTCATTTTCCCGGCATAGAAAGTCATGGAATTTTAGAATTTCATTTCCACGCGTGGAAAGTCATGGAATTTTTTGATTAGGGTAATGGAAAGTCATGGAAAATTGGCAGAATTTAGATGAGCAACAACGTGTAGAAAAAGATATCACGACTCCACATATTTGCACAAAATTACACGCCTTTTTGCTGAATAATCAATTTTACCAAGGAGATAGACTCGGAGACGTAGTGCGTAAAACCTTACAAGAGTTAAATCACTCTAATTTGTGTGGCTGCAACCAAGTACGTGGGAATGAGGTCCATCATAGTGACCAAGCCTGTCATAACAGTAACAATTCAAGGTCATGGAAATCAAGAACATTCATGGAAAGTCATGGAATATCAGAAAGTCAAAAGAGTACTAACCCTGTGATTAAGATTAAAATAAACCATTATTTAGACACCACTGTGGTAGCACTGTTGTAAGTGTCTGCTTAATTAATGTGCTTTGTAACTTCTTGTATCTTCACTTAGGCCACCCAGCGTGTAGAGGAGATAAAAAGGCTGGTAAAGCATGTTCGTGAACAGGTCAGCAAACTGGAAAAGATACACCAAGAAAGAAAACAGGTATTTTCTTATTTACAGTACTGTCTGCGTTTATTTATTTCTTTATACAAAAGTATATAATTTTTATAAGGACATCCCAAAAGAGTTTTTGATTTGAGAAAAACCCTAATTTCGTACGAATTTTTAAAATCAAGACTAAATCAACGCCATTTTGTTACACCAGTCACTAAGGATTGTGGCTGACTTTAATGAGCCCTGCTTCCTGTAGTACAGGAAAAAATTGTTTGGTGTAGTGTTGCAGCGAGATGCAACAACGTAGGTGATTTAAGTCTAAATAAAATTCCAATTGTTTTAGTTTTTTTATCCCCGTTTCTCTTAGAAGGAAAATGAAACAGAATGACATTTTCCTCAATTAATCAACATCACGGTCAGCGGAAGGAGCTGGCCAAATAAATGTGGGGTTTTCATGATTTTAAAAATGTGTAATAAATTCGCATTTTATTCAAATCAAACATTTTTTTTCGGGGATGTCCATTTAAAATTATGTACTTTATAATAAAGAAATAAAAAAAACGTTATAG
>JAOBAY020010754.1:0-15146 GCA_025331085.2 Zoanthus sociatus | reverse complement strand
AGATAAGAGACGGGTCTCGGGTCAAAAACCCGACGGCAACTGCTACCTGACCCAACACTGATGAAAAGGAAAATCCGTTAAAATATTGATGACTTATAAATTAAAGTACAGACTATAAGTATGAAAGAAAACAAAAGTAAATAAAAGAGTGAAGTTTCTAATGAAAAACGATTGAAAAAAAATGCTGTACTGTAATACAACTAGGTATCAAGGAAAAGAAGTTTGAAAAAACGACTTGACAAAATTCGAAATATTAATTTTAGGAAAACCAGACATAGAGAAGAGCAACCAACTTACTGAGATTAACGAATATTAGACCACATACAAGCCCTACTATTTAGTATTATCATAACTATTGGAATGGGCAATTGTTACATAAAACCCTGAACATTGAATTCATTAACACTGAGAGTTTAAAATGCAACTTTCTGCTTCCATGTTGCTATAGGAAGAATCGCTAAGCCCCTCAGAGGTCGAACTCAAAGAGTTGAAAGAGTCTTTACAAGACACCCAACCAGTTGGTGCGATTTTAGGTTGCTGTAAAACATTAGACCAGGTGTGAAAAGTTGTTTGACTAAATATCAATTAAATGAATACAAGTGATTTGCATGTACATTGTTTGTAACACTTCTCTTGTCATCACACATGTTTCTTCATTGTCACTCGCCTGACGTCTTCATTGTCACTTACAGGACCTCCCTAATGTTACACATAATTCTTCCTGGTTGTAATAAGCCTTGCTCCTCCTGAGTACCACAGGAATCCCAACTAAGTACCACAGGAATCCCAACTAAGTACCACAGGAATCCCAACTAAGTACCACAGGAATCCCAACTCAGTACCACAGGAATCCCAGCTCAGTACCACAGGAATCCCAACTCAGTACCACAGGAATCCCAACTGAATACTAGAGAAATCCCGAGATAATGTGTTGCATTTTCTTAACATCAAACAGAATAAATAACAAAGCAAAGTGAAGCAAAATAAAACAAAAACTGAGAAATTTGCAGAATTTTAGTTCTAAAATGAATATTAATGCTTTTTCATTTGATTTAAGTGCTTTAAAACACCTTGGGACAACCTCTAGATCTATATTTTTGGCATAAACTCTAAGCAGCTGCTATGTTTTATCTACTCACTTTCTTGTAATTTTAAAAATTCTGCAAGATTCCCTTGTATAAAAGAGAATGAGATTTCTTCATTAAATGCATGTATTTCACAATTTGGAATGGCTACCTAAATCATATTATTTTCCATTTCACCGTCGTTTGTAACCTCAATTACTGTAAAATCATCTCTTCAAAGGGAAATATTGAAGATATTACACGGTGGTGCGAAGATATATATTATATTTTCCAGTGGCTAAAATAAAATTTTACTTGCTACCATGAGAGGTAATAAAGGTTACAGTTTGTGGGCAATGATTGTAGAAACTTTGTTGTTTTTTAAAGGCAAAAGCTGTGTTAAAGTTTGTTGAATCAATTTCGGAGAAAACACTTCGTAGCACGGTTTCACTCACTGCCGCAAGAGGTCGAGGTAAATCAGCAGCACTGGGATTAGCAATTTCTACAGCTATCGCATTTGGGTGAGTAAACGGGTTGCAGGTCTAAAGTTGTCATGTGTAAACGGGTTGCAGGTCTAAAGTTGTTTATTAAATATATTATTTGTTATTGTTAATGTTAAGTTACTCCATAGGTAATTGTTTTATTGTACTGATATTCAGTTAGCTCTTCTTCATTGTCTTTAAGATATTCTAATATCTTTGTGACGTCACCAAGCCCCGAGAATCTTCACACGTTATTTGAGTTTGTATTCAAGGGATTTGATGCTCTGGAATATCAGGTACTTGATGTAAGCTATGTAAAAAAATAAAATTGACTTGAATGACGTCAGTTATACTGATAAAACGTTCCTTACACTAAACTTTCACAGTCTTCAGTGTTTCTCTCAGTCAATTCAATTTTTATATTTTCTTATTCTTCAAAATGCAACTAAAGGAAAACATATTTATTGGTTAATAAATTCTATATATTAGATGTTTTATGAAACGAAAGTGGGAGCAAAGACCACGGCAGTCGTGAAAAATATTATTTCTCGTTTAGCGTAGTTTCTCAGTCCACTTTGGACCATTGGTAGTTTTTCGCTTTTGACTTTGCAGAAGATTGTTGGACAGAAAATGCCAAAATGATTGGACTCGAAGGCAAACTAAGATTGCCAAATTTTGTAGACGTAATAATAATAATAATAATAATAATAATAATAGTCTTTATTTAAGGAGGGTGACACGATTAACCCAGTGAGTTATCTAACACGTGGCCTTCCACAACTCTAAGGTGGATGGAGACCTTTCACATGACAGACACACAAACACACAATATACACAGAAGTCCCCGAGGGCCTACGGTTTAACGTCCTTATCCGAGAAGACGCGAAAGTCTAACCATTTGCAGATCTTAGTGCAAAGGCAGCACTTTCTTCTCAATTATTTTAAGACCCTGAGTGTTGGTCCGGCCGGGAATCAAACCCGAGCCTCCTGCGCGATAGACTGGCATCTTACCAACTAGGCTAACCAGGCGACGTTGTCCACAGAACCCCCAACATCAGCTTTCAGTGGCTTATCAGTGAAGATGACAGTGAACAGCTCGCTACATTCCAGTTAGCAAGTTTTGTATTCAATAATTAAGGCTATTGTTCTTTGTCATACCTGTAGCTGTTGCCATTTATTATTTTTCGCAGTTTCCACAGACGTTTGCTTTCTTTCTTAAAGCTTTTGCTTTAAAATGGTCAACCTTTTCAAAGTTCTTTGATAGAAGATTGAGAGATCTGACCTATGGTTTAACAGCTGTATCCGAGATTATAAGGAACTTGATTGTGTTTATTTACCAGGAGCATCTTGACTACGAATTGGTGCAGTCAACTAACCCGGAATTTAACAAAGCTGTTGTAAGAGTAAATGTATTCAGAGAGCACAGGCAGACTGTCCAAGTAAGTTCATGGCAATCGTTTTAGATAATGAATACGTTTTTTGTCCTAACCCTGAAATTCATACATAGCTGAGAAAGTTTGAGTTAAAAAATGGCCGAATGCATTTAATGGTCAATAAATAATTGGAAGGAAAAAATTACATGCAGACTTTTCAACTAAACTGTAGGGGTAACCGGAGTTTAGCACATGTTTAAATCAACTCTTCGATGAAAAGTTTGATAATCATTACAGCGAGAAAGATAATACTTAATGTAACCAGGGGCTAATTATTATTCTTATTCTTAGTCTTATTCTTGTTCTCATTCTCATTCTTATTCTTATTCTTATTCTTATTCTTATTCTTATTCTCATTCTCATTCTCATTCTCATTCTCATTTTCATTCTTATTTTTATTCTTATTCTTATTCTTATTAATTTATCTGAGATTCCAATCTGGCAACATCTGTATGATATCAGACTGAAACCGATAGCTTTACGTATAATCCTTGATGTTCCCAGGAGGCATGCCTTTTGTAGTACCTTTATTTGGCATTGTATATCAATTTCCTTAATCAATACGTCTATTTTGTTAATTACTCTTCCCAAAGAGCCAATCTCAACTGGTACAATAGAACATTAATTTTTCTCAATTTTTATAACCTCACCAATTCGTACTTCAATTGATTGTAATTGTCCATTTTTCTTTTCCTTCTTTTGAATTCTAGTATCAAACAGGCACGATGGATCAATAATAACAACTTTCCTGTTCACTGTATCAAACACTGCAATATCTGGCCTCTTATAATTATGTTCTAACCTTTTGTCCGTCTGGATCAAAAAATCACATAAAATTTTGCACTCATCCCATTCAAGGACTTTCTCAGGATTATTACCACGCTCAAAGTCCTATTTTTCACACAATTTACAATGTATAATTCTTACCACTCTTACAACAAAGTTATTGCCTTAAATCTTCTAGCCTGCTTTATAAATGCGGTTGGTTTGTATATAAAGTGTCTCAATCTGCAATGTTTACTGGTAATTACGGAACTGCTTCTCCTTGTTTTTACCGTTTTTAGCAATCTCCAGTTAGATTCTTTTGTTTGGTAAGGGAATTGGTTTAATTGTTTGCTATTATTAATGAATAAAAAATATTCCTTTGAAAACTTAAAGCTGAACTGAGAAAAACGAAGAAAAATCTGGGATAACACTCTCAGCTTTTGACAGGAATCTTAAAAGATTAATTTGTGTGTGGAGGACGCTAGATTTGCTCTGAAATGTAGTTTTACTTGTGCACAGTATCCGTGCATCATCTCATTGAGACTTTTGATTATATTTTTTTTGTGCTAAGTCTTGACATTCGCTTAAAATAAATTATGAGCAATGCAGTTTACTCGGATTTTTCACACATTTGACACATGGATGAAATATCTTCCTTGTATACGTTCTTTCCAATATTATTCGTACTAATAGACTGATCCTGAGCTGCAATCATTACACTCTCTGTTTCCTTCTTCAAACTTCCCTTTTTCAACTAATCCCATGTCCTGTGTCCCCTCAATTTTTCCGTTGCCTTTTCAAACTGACTGTGCAATTTTTGGGGTTCCTAGCTACTTTATGATTGTTTTGGACTTGTTCTTTAGTTTTTTTTTTCCCTTCTCAGATTTCAAAACTTTTACCTTCTTTGTAGTCTTCAATAAATTCTCATGGCTATTATCAACATAATCTATCAGATTTTTTCTTTCATTATCATCACAGTCCTTCACAACTACCTTGGCAAAATCTACACTTTCTCAATTTCCACAGACGTTAGATTTTTTCCTAATGTTTTGATGATGTTGTTATTATATTTTATTATTAGTATTTGTAGTAGTAGTATTGACCATTATTATTATAGTATTTTAACTAGTATTTGTGAATGTGCTATTTTTATTATCTCTTTTGTTTTTCACCTAGGACATAGATCCTTCAGATGCTATCAAAATATGTCATGCAGTTGTTTTAGTTGTTGATTTTTATTTTGTCTTTGGGGATATGTGTATTTTTTTTTTGAAAAGTCAATTTAACTAGCATTGTTTATTGCCAGTTTTTTATGCTGTTTCTCAGTATTCTCCACAACAATATTTTATAGGTTGATCAGTTTGGTGTGTACGGAGATTACATTCTTAACTACAAAATTGCTTTTGAAACCATTCACAAGTGTAAGAGCAATGAGCAGTTCAACAGCATTTTCACAAAGGTTGGTGCAGACACAAAAACTGAAATACATGTTTGGTTTTTAAGATTGTTTATTCTTTTGAACACAATTATCTCATTGCATTTGACAAAGGAGAATGCATCCTACTCTTGCTGTTGCTTTTGGATGCAGACTTTATGCCATCCTGCATTGAAGGATTTTTGTAAGGGCAGGCAACAGACCATCAATTGCTTTGCCTTCATGCAAAAGTAGAAATATGATTGGAGCTATTGGAGGATGATATTTGCAGGATGATGAATGCAGAATGTGACTACAGATTACAAGGTCGGCAGAAAAACATATATCGCTAACTTTTTTGTAATCACGGCAATAAAAACTTTTCCTTCGCTCTCGTTGAGTACGGGAGGGTTTTAGGGTTAGGGTAAGGTTTAGGGTTAGCTAAAGGGTTAGGGTTAGGGTTAGGGTTAGGTTTTATTCTTGCATGGATGTACTTCTGCTGACCTTGTAAACTGTAGTTGCATTCTGCATTCAGCAAATTTCACCTGCTGTTGGAGCTATTTATCACAACAAGAAACTGTACTGGATTCAATGATGAATTTTGATCAAGATTTATTTTGCTTGTCTTTGTGTCAACTCCTAGTGTAGTCGATCTTGTATTTACTATATTTAGGCACTATCAGACAAATTAACTGTAAAAACTTGTTGTCTGGCAGTATGGCAAATTACCACATAGGATGTATTGCAGGACTCAATAACTAATTTTGCATGTTTGTTGTCATCTCATCCTTCAAGTTAGTAAGAATAGACCATTTCACAGTTCCTGAAAGGTAACCAAGCTTCTACATGCAAATGAGGCTTAGGGTGACCTGACACAGTTAGAGAAGTGAAAAAAATTATCATAAGAAAGAAATGCCTATTATTTCCACTTCTCTAACTGTGTCAGGTCACCCTAAGCCTCAGTTTCATGTAGAAGCTTGGTTATCTTTCAGGAACTGTAAAATGGTCTAGTGTTTGAGTTGAAGGCTCATTCACTGAGCAACTAGCAGAAATAGAGTTTCTGTACCTTGATCAGCTGTGTGTTTAGTGTTTATTTTCAGCTCATTACAATTAAGCTGCTATTAGAAATTGAGCACCCTTTACAAGTTTAATCTATGATTACTTCTATAGTAGTTGTACATTGCGATAGTTACAATTACTAGTTCTACATTATTTTATATATTAACAATTCTTTCTTTTTTTAATATGAACAGGAAGTCAGAATCAATTCCCTTCAAGAGTGCACAACTCTTGAAGGTATGTGCACTTAACAACCTAGTGTAAAACTCTTTTGTTGCATTTTTGGCAATTTTTCCATTTTGATCGCTAAATATAAACATATGCTGCAATAATTTAGAAAATTACATTTTGAGAAACTGCCAAGAATTAAATTTTCATGCTTTTAAGCTTAGCGTAAAAAATATAAATTTGTCTCATAAATTTCAACAGTAATTCAAAAATTCTTTTCCAGAGTAAAAATCATTGATAAAAAACAATTCAAGTATGAGGTGTATTTCAGGATTTAGGCTACTGGCCATGATACAATTATAGTTATTTATTGCTCTTGTTTCCTGTTTTGATGGAATTGACAGACCTAGTTACAGTGCTTACACTGAAAAATTGGAACATCACGTCCCTTCATGAATGTGTTTCCCATTGCTCCCATGTAAGTAAAACACTTTATAACAGCACTTGACATTTTGAAGCCAGTCATTCCAAATTTCCAAATAGATTAGAAAATCTTTAAAGTGTTTGATAATGTCAAATGGTGTCTTCAGTTAATGCTTCCTATCAGTTGGAATCTCACCTGGGAGAGGTGGTGATTTTAACATGACTCTGAAAAGCTCTTTCCAAGGAGTTGTCATTACTGAGATGTTTTATCATATTTTTATCAAATGAATATATGCGGCCAAATAGAAAATCGGCCTCTTCAAAACACACGCTCAGCGGGCCGCAAATGCATTATCAGCCCTACAGCTGATTGGTTCTTGCTTCATCATCGGATGGATTTTTAAGGTTAACTTTGTGATATGCCTATTATTTATAGACGATTTTAAGCATTTTTTCGGTAATTTTAAATAGGTTCACTGGACTGAGTTGATTCTTTGATAGCTTGTTCAATCAACACTTCATGATGATTTGAAGTGACTTTGAATTCCTTATTCACTTAGCTTGTATTATTAAAACTCACATTCTCGATATCATTTGGCCTTGTTTATTGATAATAATGATAATGACATGACATTTTGCGGGAATATTGTTTATTTGCACCCTTGTATTGTTTATTTGCACCTTGCAAATGACACTACGTGAGTGCAAATAAACAATATTCCCTCAAAAAGTCATGTTATTCCCTTGTTATTGTTAATTTATTAAAAATTGGATATAGCTGAGCCATCATTGTCTATAACCTTAAATACGATAATCTTCAAATATGGTAAATGTACGAGACAGCTTGAAGTTAAAAGGGAGCAGAAAAATTTTGGAGAAAATGGTGTCACAAAGTAGATTTTCCAAGTTTTCTAGCAAAGAGATAAAAAGTCTTTTGAAAAATTGTGTACCCGCAAAAACAAAGAAGCATCAAGTTTTGGCATGGACCATGTACATAAAAGGCCACAAGATTCCCACTTCTGTCCTCGGCTTTGCCAAAATTCAAATATATGTCCTGTACCTTCTTTTCTGCCCAACTTACCTAACCTTCCATCTTCTAGCTATAGGTTAGGTAAATGAGTGCTAATGCTGGGAGCTTACCTGTGCTGGATTAGTGACTCGTCTGCTTAACACTACAGAAATTGGAACCACTTGGGTCGAAGGATTTATGTAGCTTGTAGGTTATCTTGGACTGATACTTGTCTCTTTCTCTGCAGCACTTTTCAGCAAACCAGTTGAAAGAGTTGGAAGATATATTGTGGTTTTAAGTGTAAGTTCTTTTCAACTACTGTACATTGGTGTGTTGCCTGTGTTTTAGTCAGATTTTAAAGATTTAATGATTATTGGAAAATTACTGATTTTATTAATTTTTATTTGAAACTAATAATATTAGTTTAAATTCTGACTTTTCCAATTTCAGGATTTGATTAAGCACACTCCAGAAGATCACCCTGATTATATGCTGTTGGTTGAAACCCTGAAACTAACAAAGGAATTCCTCAGCAGAATCAGTGGAGACCACAGAGATGGAAGTGTAAGTACGAAAACATCAACTATGTACAACAAATATAATAAATTTTTTTACTGAAATTTACATTACGTTCTTGTGAGTTTCTGTGAAAATGTGTGAATACTGGCCAGCAATCTTAAGATAGCATACTAATTGAGTCAGATTACCACAAATATTATGGAGTCAGGGGCTACTCAAGTAATGCATTAACTTGAAAATGTGGCTAGTTGGGTGGTTTTGAGTACACTATAATAAGTTGTTAAACACTCACACAGGAGAGAAGTGATTGGACATTGGTGAGAGTACTTTTGATCTAAGTTGTATTAGAGAGGAGGGGAGGGCAGGGAAATTGGTGTGGCTGCACTGCACTAAGTTGATTGTCTGAGGAGAGGGGGATAGGGATTTGGTTTGAGAACACCGTACTGAGTTGTGAGTGAGTAGGGGAGGCTGGGGTGTTGGTGTGAGTACACTGTTTTAAGTTAAGTTGGTTAAGAGGGAAGGGTAGGGATATTGGTGACTGCATTGTACTAAGTTTTGTGACTGGGAGGGAGGGTTGGGATATTTGTGACTGCACTGTACTAAGTTGAGTGTGTGAGGAGGGGAGGGCAGGGATATTGGTGTGATTGCACTGTACTAAGTTGAGTACCTAAGGAGAGGGGGGCAGGGATTTTGGTGTGAGAACAATGTTCTAAGTTTTGCGAGTGAGGAGGGGAGGGCAGGGATATTGGTGAGAGTACACTGTAGTAAGTTTTTTGGCTGAGGAGGAGAAGGCAAGAATCAGTTTTCCCTCATGAAAGTACTCATTCTGAGGCGTTGTTACATATTGAATTAAGTTTACTAATGAATAAAATAAATTTCTGTTTGCTCTCCTGACATTAATGATGAAACTCTTTTTGCTGTGAATTAATTTTTAATAACTTAGTATTAATACAATATTTTACATAACATTGGTTCATTAGTTGAATTTAACCAATACTAATCAATGCATTTGCTCTCACGTTTCTCCAACCGAATTATCGTGTTTTGGCAAAACAAAACTTATAACTATGCTGTAATGTTTTCTTTCATACATTTGCTTATCTTAATGTGTGAATTAATAATTTCAGATTTTTATTTGTACTTTTATTTAAGTAAATTTAACTTAATATGTATTTCAATTGTACATAACGTTTGTTACACTCTTGTCTTGAGAATTGATAATTCTTTCTCTAATCAAGCTAATGTGAGAAAAAGCATTCGTTTTGAGTTAGAGTCGTAGCCTATCATAAAATTTACAATTAGAGTCTAAAACTTTCTGCCTCCATTACAATAACGTTTTTGTGTATCAGGGCACAGTTTTTTAGAGAAGAAATAGAAATTGCTGCTTTAATTTTTGCTTAACCTAAGGTTTAAGTTAAACAGCCTTTGAACAACCAGTTAGTTGTGTACACAGTTATTTTAACCATCAGCCTCAAAAATATTTCATTCTGAAGTTTAAAGGTGCAGAATAAAAGTAGAAAATCTTAAGACTTTTTCAAGAAAGTAGTATTTTTACAGAATATATTACATTTGCTTAGATTTTCTATAAAATATTACAGTACAAACCTATAAAAAACACATACATGAAGTACACACACATGTAAGTGCTAGTTTAAATTGTGATATTGAGCTAGTTACAATCCGAAGGGCTTCGTATTTATTTTTATTTTTGAGTGCTAATCACAGTTAAATGTGCGGAGCCTGAGGTTTGAAGAATTCAGATCTCAGAGTCTAGTATACAAATATTCACACTTAATGGTTAAAGTATTGAAAATATTCACCAGTAAATATGTGTAATACTTTATTCACTATTTATTCCATGTACGAGGGTTCCTCTTGAATACGTAATAATGATTACATAAAAATACTCAGCAAAATTATAATTAAGTTAATATAAGAGAATGACATGTGTAATGGCGTAAGTGTAGATTGCTGAATTTTAGTTAATTAAATACTAATGTGGCTGTAATATGATTTGATAATACATTTTGATATGAGCCTGTTGCTTTCCCGCTTGTTTTACCATCTAACTTAGTAGTCTTCAGAATTATTATTTTGATACACAAAATACCAAGCTTAAACAGTAACGTTATTAATATTTGGAAGTATAATTGTAAGTCTATTGAGTATTAACCTTCCATGCAGCTCCTGTTTAACATTTGTTGTGTTGATTAATGATTAATATACTTCTCACAGCTCGAAATTAATGAACTGCATGTTATACCAAACAATTCCTAAACTTTTATTTCTTTCTCAGCTCTCTTAATCGCCAAATTATTTTCATTTGTCAACATTTCAAATGAAATGAACATGGCAACTGTTAAGGAACGAGTTCCTCGGACACGTTTAATGTAATATTTACTTTAATACTTACATTTGGCTCGCATTTTATTTAGACTCAGTGGAATTGCATAAAATAACCTAATGTGATTATCTTCTGAAGGTGATGTCATTAATTGCTACTGTGCACCAACTTAATTTTGTTCATTCTAAAGCCGTTCATCTCTTGTGGGACAAGCATACGTCCTGTATCCTTCACATTCTTAATTTCCCTTTGCAACTAAAATTTGCATCTGACGATTCAGTCATTTATTTCCTTCTAACAACAATCGCTTATCGAATCCAATTGCAGTTTGTTCGTTTATACTTTTTCATGCTATTGTGATATTCTTCACAATTACTGGTACAAGACAATCATTACATTGTGGTTGTTTTATTAACTTTTTCTGTTGCTTTTTTTATTTAGTTGAGCTTTACTGATGGCGCACCAGAACTAAAGGCCGTCCATCAAGTTAGTTCAAAACGCCAAGTAAATGATACAAACCTGGTTATAGTCCTAGGAAATCTTTTGCATGTTTTAGTTTGCTATAGCTTTCACTTTTATAATATTTTTAGTGGAAATATCAGCATTTAAGTGCGACTTTTGTTAGCTCTGATGTGTGAGTTTTGCTCAGTTGGTTAACTTCTGACTGAAAGGCCCTGTGTTCTATTCTCGGTCTTGCTGAAGGTTGAACTTATCTTCGACTTTTCTTTTGGAGGACTTGAAAGAACCATAAATTTCTCTATTAGAGTATTTTTATGACTCCGTGTAGTGGTCTGTTCTTGGTCGCAGGTGGTAGCTTACCCTAAATTGATATTATGTTAAAGTTTCAATATAACACACGCTTGGCTAAAATAGCATGTTTTAGTTTTATCGAAAGTACAGTTGGCATGCATGCTTGCGTAACATCCGGCTTGATCTGTTAAAATATAGTTGTAAATTCATATAATTATATTTGTACAACAATCCAGTAGTTAGCGGGATCGAAGTATACCCGATGTTCTATTAAGAACCAAATTAAGTGACCCGTTCCCCACGTGAGTTCGACCGTTTGACCGGTAATCAGAAGGTCATGGGTTCGATTCCCAAAACAGGCTTTCAGAAGGTTTTTTTTTCTGAGAAAAACAAGCTTTTGTAAACACGAACATTTCTTCTATAGTTATTTCCAAGCTGCGAATATTTATTATAACTACCAATTTAACGTATGGACATATTGAGCCGGCAGTTTGCAGTACATATACCCGTTGCTCAGTGGGTAGAGCGACTGACCGATAATCAGAAGGTCATTGGTTCGATTCATGATGTACTTTGCATTTTAATAGTTTAATATTATCATTATTAAGATCATTATTATTACTCGAAATGCTTCCAATACTTACTTTATATTCTGTAAAATAATTATGTCTTCGGACGTTTAGGACCAAACTTTTAATAGAAAACATTTTGTTATTACTCATTGCTACATGTATAAACTGATTAATGTGGGAACCAAAGTGTTATTACACATAAGGAAATGCTACCGCCGGTTATTTTGATATAAATACGACTTGATTTTCGGACGTATCTAGCAATACGGCCACGACCGGTAATTTAATTGCTTAAAAAAATGGCCGAGTCTTAATAATTCGAACCACTGAGTATATGAATCAAAATGATTTTTTTGAGTTTTTACTGCAGTTGTCATTTATTAGGGTATCACCATACAGTTAACATTTTAGTCACGGAGAGAATAGCGAGCGCTAAAAAATTGGGAGAAAATATATTTCTCACAATGGCGCCACTCTGCCAATATTGAATATATTTTCTCCCAACTAGCCGGCAATATAATGTGGAATCAACGGCTCGATCAGGAGTCGCAATTTATATATAGTATACACTGAAGTGATTTGGCGGGCTTTTTGACGCGTACGCGCCTCCTAAAATCTTCCCGCTTTTAAAACAAGTCTGGGTTTCTTGTCAAGGACTTTGCAACGTTTTTGTTCGGTTTTTCTGTTTGATGTTTTAAAATGAATTTCAACCCTTTGCCAGATTTACTCAATAACGGATTTACAGTCGTTGAAATTGGTTTGTTTTATGGTGGCGATTACTATGGAGCGAAAATATGCATACTGCTGACTTTTTTGACAAGTTAGCTGTGCTGGCTTAATCGAAGACGACGATGTGCGAAAACTCTTCAAATACTGTTTTAGTTCTTCTACTCCTTCATTAACAAATTGAACTTACTTTCTAAAGGACTGTTAATGAATGGAAACAAGGTAATTTGCTGAATTTCTTTTACGGTTTCAATTTTTTACAAATTTTAATGAACGCCGAAACTAACCCGAGGTTATCCTGTCCATGGTAATTTTTAAAAGTTCTATTTTTTAAACTTTCTTCAAGTACAGCTTTTTTTTCTATTTTCTTCTATTTGAACTACGCGGCCATTCTATTTGAACGTATTTGATTTAATGATTTTTTTTATTCATTCAAATTAGTAAATGTTTCGATACACATAAAATAATAAAGAAAATTATAAAAATTTCATAACGTTTCGTGGTCGTTCTGACCCCATTATCAAGTGAAAGTGCTTTTTCGAATTAAATTGAATCTGCTAAAATATGGTAAACTAATTTTTATTTTATGTAAAGAGTTTCGCGTTAATGTTTCGTTTAAAACTTGGTGTTAATGTCATTAAGAAATGTAATACCAAATTTGATCGTTTTATTATACGAGATGCTGTTAATAGAAAAGCAAAAGCCATTGGTAAGCAAACAAACGAATCTCCTGAGGGCGAAACTCTTTATCTTATCTTACAAATTTAGTTAATTTGTCTATTCTGGGTTCCTATATCCACATGTATTTTTATATGTATTATTTACTTAATCATCGTTCTGTTCGAAATATTATTTTTTTATAAAATCTATGCTGTTTTAGTATTTAAAAACCTGTTGAGAAACTTGAGAGCAAGGCTACGTAGTTGAGCATTGAATTCAAAAGGTAAATTTGCGAATTGCATGACCATTAAAACTTCGTTTTCTGTTAGATTATTACAATAGTTGAATTCTTTTCTATTGGGCGAATTAAAATTGTTTTCCTTGGAGAGACATTTTCAATAAGTAAGAAATCAGGAATTGAAGCAAACATGTAATCCTTCATGGGAGCTAAACGTTATAAACAGTTCTACAAGTTTGATAGTGGTGGCGTTATGTTTTCTCATTAAATATGTTTGTTTTTAGCCGTTTCACAGGGTAAAAAAAGACCACAGACTCATTAAAGATAATTTCGTGGTGGAGCTTTCAGGTATAAAGTCTATTATTTAGTTCTAACTAGTGGACTATTATTGAGATACTAGCTTTATATTGCGGTGTCGAATGATCATCTTGAATAGTTTAAGCAGTTGCAAAACTGAAGCCTGAACATAGAATTGAAGCTTGAGAAAATATATTTCAGGTTCAGTTTCGCTATTTCCTAAAACTATGTACTTAGTTACAACGGTTGTTCTTTACACATAAAAAAATTATTGTCAATCGTGTATTCGGATTGGCTACTCTATTAAAGTTATTATCATCAGTGAGATCCATGCGCACCGTCTCGTTGTATTGGAAAGCTTAAGCATCGCGTTTACGTGAGACGAAAACATCAGCGTGCTGTTTGCCATTCCACGGTCGCTCGCAATGTTTACATAGATTTAAGCTACACGTTTACGGAGCATTCTCTAAAAGGACTGGAAGCTATTTATTTTGTTGAATCATCATGTCGGCGAAGAAAAGGTACATTTTGACTGTTGTTGCGCTGATGTTTTGGGCTTGGTATTTTTACCTAATAAAATAGGTAATTATGATGCTATGTTGCGGATGAAGCTCGCAAATTTCACAACTGAAATGGTCATATCACTCCAGCACCATTTATGCAAAGTTAAGAAAGATTCATGTAATAGATTTTATCTTATTGATTAAAAAAGGAAATAAACCAAAATTTATTCTCAAGATTTAGCGATTTGTTTGACAGACTCAAAATGAAAAATAAACTCGGAAAAATACTCACATTTACGACGTACGCCAAGACAGCAATCTTCACGTCAGAATGAAAAACGGACAACGGCAAACGATGGAAAAAGCTGGTCACATGATTTGTCTTGCCGTTTGCCGTACAAATAAACGTGATGCTTAAGCTCTCTATGGGAAACAGCCCACGACAGGCGCTGTCAAGAAAGACCATCACAAACGCCTGTGTAGATTCTGAAGAGAGACGTCAGGTTAGCCAATAACGCCGAACTTGCCGACTGCATGACAGACGTTGAGGAGCTTCAAGGTGTGCACGTTAGCTGAGCCTGTCCTAGTAATTAGTATAGCCGCCTCTAATAGCGAAAAAACATGTTTCTTTGCCAAATCTAACGCTGGGAGCTAACCTGCGATGGATTAGTGTCCCGTCCAGGGGGAGTCAAAGACTCTCATCCACTTAACACTACAGAA
>JAOBAY020010753.1:0-25516 GCA_025331085.2 Zoanthus sociatus | reverse complement strand
GCTTAAAAAAATTATCAGTTCGCGCACGGAATCAAAATGAATTTGAATCCGTAAACTAATCGAGCAGTTTCAAGTATTAAAATGGTTTGTTTCTGCAAACTATTTTTAAATAGTTTGAAACTTTCCATTGCAATGATACTGTAAGAATTAAAAATGTTGTTCTTAAATAAAGGATGTCTAGGATAGAAGTGGATTACGATTTTACATTTAATCATTTTTTGGTCATAAATTTTTGTTTTTGACTTTTCGATTCGCACCCTATTGCATTCATTTAGTTCTTTTGTCATATATTTTTATGGCTTGTTTTATTCGAAATTTATTACTTTGGTTTTAAAACTATTTTGCGTTTTAATGATAAAAAATATTTTTTAAAATATTGGGACACCGCAGATCTAGATGTGAAACTTAATTAGCTCTCCCCCGGAAGAACACTTTTTGCACAGAAAGACACTGACACGAAACACGTGTAGGCGTGAGAGAATTGTCTAGTTGTTGTTTTCCAACGCAAAGGATACCCTGCAACTATAAATTGTTCTTGTATAACCTCGATTTAACTTCGCATTTATTTTTAAAGAACACAGTTGCGGAGTGTTCTGTAGTTAAGTTTATAAAAAATTATTTGTCAACACTGTAACACTGCCCTGTTCAATTTTATATATTTTTATGGTCATGTTATGTTATGTTATATGAAATCTAAACTATTTCCTTTTCAACAATGTTTAATTATTTTGATAATGGAAAGGTTTGACACTTCAGGTAGTGCATGAAATGGTAGTCTTATTTATTTTGTTTAAGGTTGTTAAGCTTTAGTTTTTGCATTTGTTACAGATTGCGGTAGCAGCACTAGTTTGAGGCAACTCTTGCCAGTATGTCCTGCAAACAAATCAGCAGAAGCAGAAAGCATAAAAGACTATTTGTCACATAACGAAACCCTTACAGCAGAGGTCCTTTGGGCTTTAAAGGTTATTGTTGCTCATTACAGTTATAAAAGTTGTGAGGACATTTCAATGTTGTTTCAAAGAATGTTTCCAGATAGCTCCATTGCAAAGAAGTTTTCATGTGGAGAAAAAAAATGTGCCTATCTTGCATGCTTTGGGGTGGCACCATATTTTCAACGACAGGTACTTGAAGAAGTGAAGAAATGTGACAGTTTTGTTTTATTGTTTGATGAGTCACATAACAAAGTCACACAGTCTAAGCAAATGGATCTCCATGTCAGGTTCTGGGACCAAGAGCATTCACTTGTGCAAACACGGTATTTGACATCCCTTTTCTTGGGACATGCAAAAGCGACTGACCTGCTGGAGAAGATTACTGGGTATCTAGATAAAACTAAGCTTGATAAGTCAAAGATGCTTCAAATATCAATGGATGGTCCCAATGTCAATTGGAAGTTATATGAATTGATTCAAGAACAAATTTTAGATGCTGATGAAAGTGCTCCGAGTTTGATTAATGTTGGGACATGTGGGCTACATGTAGTACACAATTCTTTCAAGGCAGGTGTTAAAGCATGTGATTGGCATATAGATGAATTACTGTCCTCATTGTACTGGCTTTTTGTTGATTCTCCTGCACGAAGACAAGATTTTGCCGAAATCACAGGAACTGCAATCTTTCCTTTGCAGTACTGTAAGCATCGATGGCTTGAGAATGTGCCTGTAGTAGAGAGAGCACAAGAAATTTGGAAGCAAGTGATTTCATACGTAAAAAAGGTACAGACCGATAGGAAGTACACTGAGCCAACATCTAAGTCATACGAAGTTGTGAGAAAAGCCATCAAAGATCAACTCATGCCAGCAAAGATGGCTGCATTTGAATCAGTTGCAAAGCCACTCCAGCCCTTTCTAGCATTCTTTCAGAGTGACAATCCATTGTTGCCATTTATTACATCTACTCTTTCAAGAATGATTAGGGGTCTAATGAAAAGAATTGTCAAAGGTAATGTCCTCAGAGAAGCAATCTCAGACGTTAAGTTACTCAAGATTAACCTACAGGACAATGGAAACCTCTTGTAAGTGGCAAAGGTTGATGTGGGATTTGTTGCAGCTGGCATAATTAAAGATTTACGTGCCAAGCATACAATCAGTGACTGACAGGTAAATGCTTTATTTGCATACAAGTGCTTTATTCTTTGAGTTTCCAAACATTGCCTTGCTTGAGTTATGCCTAAAAAAACCTACAGCTAATGGCAACATGATTTATTGCACCTAAATGGCAAGGAATTTCTATATTACCATGCCAGTTGATAAAAGGGTAATAAAAAGAATGACAAAATGTCAAATCATTGTTTTGGGAGAAGTTGTCAGCAACTCTTAAAAAGCTAAAAAA
Organism: Zoanthus sociatus; assembly: GCA_025331085.2. Classification (NCBI taxonomy): domain Eukaryota; kingdom Metazoa; phylum Cnidaria; class Anthozoa; order Zoantharia; family Zoanthidae; genus Zoanthus; species Zoanthus sociatus. Next base: position 23,185 of record JAOBAY020010753.1, on the reverse strand, counting down.
TCACAGAAATAGTCTTGTCTGACATTGTGTTGTCTTATAATTTTTTTTATTATAATGTATGTATGACTAACTATTTTTGGCATTAATGCTACTGCCCTGTACCTTATTGTATATATATTTCTAACTAAAATGACTGATTAGCAGTCAGTAACCCATTTAAACCTCTAAAGGATAGTGCTCATTTCTTTCTTTTTTCTGGTGGTGCAGGTCTTTGCATTCAGGGGTGACTTTTCTTCCTTCGTAAAGGCCACCATACAGTAAGTGGTAGACAAGACCCCAATAGCATATTCTCTTGCCTGGACCCAAAACTAATGGTAGCTGAGGAGGTTTCTTGTGCCAGATTTAGGATTGTCCTTAAGAAGCTAGCTGAAGTTAAAAGAGTCAGCACCCATAATTGTGACAATCTCGGAAGGCAGTATGATGAATTTGTTGAAAGAGCAGCCAGAATTGATAAGACTTCATTCGAGGACTTCAATTTGAACAGCGACAGGCTAGACATGTTTCTTTACAATCAGATTGGTTCTACTAGTTCTCTATCTAATCTCTGGAAGTTAATCAAAAAGTTACTGATTCTCTCACATGGTCAAGCTAGTGTAGAAAGAGGTTTTTCGGTCAACCGCCAAGTTATGTTAGATAACATGAAAGAACAGACATTTGTTGCTCAGCGCACAATTCACGATCATATCAAGAGCATTGGTGGTTTGTCAAATCTTGTGCTTAGCAAAGAACTGCTTTCCTCAGCAATTGCTGGGAGGCAGCGCTACCTTTCTTATCTTGAAGAACAAAGACAACAAAAGGAAGAAGCTGCGCAAAGCAGGAAACGCAAGTCTGTCTGTGATGAGAAGATTGAGTTGGAGAAGAAGAAAAAACGACTAACCATTGACATTGCTGCCCTAAACTTTGATGCAGATAAATATGCGAAAGATGCTTATGCTACAGCGAATCAGTCATTACTGGCCAAGTTTATTGCTTTTAGGGATGCAATGAGGGATAAGGAAGTTTTATTAGAAAAAATTAATAACATAAAAAAAACTTGAAAATGCTGGTTGAATGTAGTCTGTTGCTTTACATAGTTTACCAGATATTGTAGAGACACAGAAGTGTGTATTATGAACGAACGTTTTTGGTTAACGTTGGGCTACATTTTTAACTTTTGTTAACGTTGGGATACATTTTAAAGTTTTGTTAACATTGGGATACATTTTTAACTTTCGTTAACTTCGGATACATTTTTAACTTTTATTCGCCTTTTATAACTTTTAAGAACTAGGGCAAAAACAATAGCCCCACGGCACCGGGAGCCATTATTAGAACTTTTCGCTAGAGTGATAATTGAATTATATCACTGTTTCTGAATGGCTAGATCAAGTAAAAGAGCAAAATTTGAATTTTAAATTGCTTTTATTCTATTCCAGGATATTGCAAGCTTTTATTAACTCTCAAATATAGAGATAAACTAGTCAAAATTAAACAAAAAAAGTTAAAAATATATCTATTGTGGGACTCCAAACTAACGAGAATTCCGAGGTCTCATTGAATCACAGAGAGTTTTTGTAACACGAAGCGCTCTGTTTACGTCAAGCCGCAATTGATCCTTTGTCTCGTGTTAATCAACCAAAACTTATGACTCAAATTTTCCCAACATGTGACCCATTTAGAGTTTCTAAACCGCTCATGAAAAAAAAATTGAAAACTTCTCTTAATCGCGGATTTTTCGATTTATGTTTTATTCGATTCCTATACATTCTTTGTAAATTTGATCCAGATGCACTCTATTAACATAAAATTATTTTATAAAAATTTACCATACTTATTTTTAGTGAGACAAATGATGTACCACAGGTTATTGAACTGAAATGAAACTATAAAAGAAAATATTTTAGTTTACTTGTCTATATTCAAAAACTCATTACATATGCTACACCTGGTGAAATTCTTCATGAAAATTGTCCATAACCACAATGCTTTCCATATCAAAGTCTGTTTCCAGTAAAAGTTTTCCTGATGCAATTTGTTGCACTTTTCGACTGAGGTAGAGGTAGTCATCGACTGTCAGTTCAAGGCCTTTAACCGAAAGACAAACCAAATTACCCAAATCGAACGAACACAGTTTTACTATGTGTAAAAGGTTGAATTTCTTGTTCCCAGAGATATCCAAATAGTGCAGGTCGCGCAGTTGTGTTTTTCTCTTCAACACCATATGGGGATCGAGTTTGCTGCAGTTTGAAATGTCCAGCTTTTCTAGGTTTTCACCCATCAACATTAGTTGGCAAAAATGTTCATTAGAAATTTCCGTTGAGCTCATTTTCAAATTCGAAACTCCAGCAAATAGTTTCAGAGGCATAAACTTGTATAGTTTTCCAGTACCAGTGAGGTTCAATTCTTCCATGGGGTGCTTTTTCGACCAAAGATGTTCGGAAAAATATTTGAAGCCAAAAAACATTTTCCACCACGAAAAACAAACGCCTGACGCTCTAATCAAATCGTTTTCCTCGAGGAACTGAAATATTAAAAATCAAACAACACGCAGATGAATCACTGCTTACGAACGATTGCAAAAACAGTGAATGAAAAATGACAACTTTTTTGCTCAATTTCTTCAGCATTTTTGGACTCAGAGGAGGTATTTGCACCTCGCACGTCCGCTAAAAATTCATCAATGGATTTATTCATTTTCTTTACTCTTTAGTGTATGATTAGCCAGCAATATTTCTTTTTTTAGTTCGATTTTGTAAATATATCTATACTTCTACTTTTGCAAAATCTAATCCACAAAAAACTTCGTCTTTGGGTGCACTCTTTGCCTGGTTATTTTCGCCTGTCAAAAACCAGAACATTGAAAACAAGTTCGTTGAAAATTTGAATGAAATAATAAATTCATTGCTTCATTTGACACACTCATTTCATTTCACACTTACTACGTTTCAAGGAATCGCAGGAAAATGGAACGAAGGTAAAACGAAAAATGCTTTCTGATCTTAAATGCTTTCTGATCAGTCCATTCAAATATTTTTTTTTAGTCAATCTCGATCTTACGCTCGATTTTTATTTCTACTAACACAAACGATCTAATGAAACTGCCGAGGCCAGCGCTCCTGCAAGTAAAGTTCAGAAAACTTCGTTGGTAAGCTACTAACAACGGCCAAACTTTAAATGCTTCATTATATCTCATTCTCAATATTTTTTAACAAGTTATTATAATAAATAATTTCGTTCGTTTGATTTAGGAAACAGTTGCGTGGTCACTTTATGGAAAAATGTCCGCTTCACCGAAGAAGTTACACGCGCACATGCTGTGGAAGAGCGGACGACATTGCTAAAAAGCTTAGAGTAGCAGAGGCAACTGCAGAAGTATACGTTGTTGATATCTTGGTGCAAGGTGAAGCAGAAGACAGTGATAGTCGAAAAATCCTTCAGGATCTAAATGTTGGGAAGTCTGCATTTTGCGATGTGCATTGTTTGATCAAACCAGATTATTCTCTAAGGGAAATAAGAGACAAAACAGGACTAAAATACAATCAGATACGAGCTGTTATTGCAGCACTCATAAATGGATATGATCTATAAGCCTTATTTTTTGTCTCAACTGTTGTGTTCAAAATAAATATTTGCAATAAATTTTCATTTTGTAATTACACTTATTTGATCGTCAAAAGTAGTGGGTCGATCATTTGACTTTTAGAGGGGTAGAGGGTGATTTTTATCGCAAAAATTTGTTTGTCCTTGATCACGCGACTTCAATTTATTTCATGATAAAACAAAAATTTTCGCGTTTTTTTTAGCATAGAATTTATTTCGGCCCTTAAGAAATGTTTTCCTAAATCACCGCCTTCCTCCATCAAAAGTCAAATGGTAGGCCCATTTTAAGGGGAAGGTTCGTGGAAAACTTAGATGAAAGGGGGAAAAATCAGGCAGAGTGCAATCAAGGGAAGAACAATTCTTAAAGAATTTGAGCTCTCAAACAAAAAAAACTAGTGTATTGAAAAAAGAAAAAAAATGTTTGTTCACTTTTGTTCTCAATAAACTTGAAAGCTTTATCACGTTTATCACATCTTTGTTTTTGACCATTTTTTATTGAAAAATGTTACCACAAGCTGCACTACGTACATCCCGCCTTGGTTCGGTATAAAAATATTCAAACATTATATAGGAAAAAAATGAAAATCATTAGCTATTTATTTGATTGAGACTTGGAAAAAGTGAAATTTATATGTTCTCTGCCTCTAATAAGCCCACCCTTACAACGAGCTCCTACTTAGACATTTAGAATATAAAGGGCCCAAATATGCTATAGGGAGAGAATATAATATTAGTATAAAAAGGACAAATAAAAAGCCCAGGAACCTTTTTAACCTTTTTTTCATTTTCAATACTCAACCCATCTTTTGCATTTTAAGTTCCTTTATAAAAGGCTAATTGTAACAGAAAATGACAAAAAAATACAGAAATGGTAAATGATGATTTAGAAGGTTTTGTGCAAAAAAAAATGGCTTTCAATGTGACAAACCAAAAATGTCAGAACAAATATTTTATCCTGATGATAATTTTGATTCATTCTTCAATGCAGTGAATATAACATAACATCTAGAATTCATGGATTTTTTGGGATTTTTTTAAAAGGTTCTTTTTTCAAAAACATCTATATAATTTTCTTGGTCGCTGTGTGCAAAATATAAATATAAATGATCTTACTTATCGTTATTGTTAAAAATGAAATCATTAGCGGTTCAAATATCTAAAAATCTAAATGTAAAATATACTAAAATGTAAATGGTACATGGAATTTGCTAAATTTATACAAACTTTAATTCCTAATTACAGAAAATGAAAAGCATAGGATAAGGTAGCAAGAAAACTATCAAATACAACCTGTTCAGTTTTCACTGTAAAAATGTTTTCCCCTCACTGTCAAGGCTTAACTGTCCATATTCATTGTAACACGTTGGCACTCCTCCACCAATTCTTGAATTGCCCTTTTACGCTTTTGGTGATGTGCTCCACCAACTTTTTATCTGTGATTCCTTGAGTGGCTCAATACCTTGATCCTTCATGACTTGAATTACATTTAGAGCACTAGCTCTAACTCCACTTTCTGCTTGCTTGTTGTAAAAATTGATCATAATTTCCTTTTGCTGTAAGTTAAATGTCACTCTTTTGCCTGATTTTTTTTTCAAGGCATACCTTGGATCTGGGCTCTGAGTCGCATATAAATATTCTTGGAGAGCCTGCAAGTCTGGTTCCTTAGCTGGTTCATTGCTGTGCTGTAGAAATCGCAATGTGTAGTTACTCGCACTGCTTTTTTCGCACGCTTGCTGAGCATGAGAGGGTGGGCTTTGTCCTTCTGTTCTAACACCAGTAGCACCAGCAATGGGGCTTCTTCGTCCTGAATTGGCTTTCACCTGATCACCAGTCTTATTGATCTCTATGCCAAGCTTAGATTATGATTTACAACACACTCCACTTTTGAAATCACCAGTGGTTGGAAATATGAAATTGGCAAGCAGGGAAATATCTTTCAGAGTACCAACTTTTGGCGCCTTTTCTCAACTGATTACCATTTTGCGGCAATATCCTTTGTCCAATGACTGAAATTATTACAAACATTTACAGTTACAAATAAATGTGTATATGCTAAGGTCAATTTTTCTTAATTTACTAATCTACAAATTATACAATGATTGTAATAATTTCACAAAATAATACAGTCTAAATATGGGTTAATGGATGCTGAAAACCAACCACTGCTGAAAATTAGAACAAACATGTAGCCAAAGGACAATTTCCAATATAACCAAAGTGTAATTTACTAAAATCTGAAAAATATTAGTTGAAACTGATAAAAATAAAACATAGAATTTTTGCCAGGGCAACACAGACAAAAAACTTGTCAATGTGACACGAAGTCATGGAATGCGTTCACTCTCCTGCCCTTCAATAAACAAAAGACATAGCAATGGGGTATTTATTACTTGCCTCAATAAGTCTTGCTAGTTGCTCTCCAGATTCCAAATCATTTCCAAGATGCACCTACCGCACAATCTTTTGGCTGATATGGGCAAAGTGTGTGTCAAGGACAGTCTTGGCCTCACCAGCCTCAAAGAAGTTGTATTCTTCTAAGGAAAATTTAAAGGCATTGTTCGCCTCAGACAGGTACATGATAAGGCCTGTGTTGTGGTAATGTGGGCCATTATCTAACAAATACAAATTGAAAGCCAATAAATAAAATACAGTAGTTGAAAGCTAGAATATGACAAGAAGATTAAAAATTCTAACGTTTTCAACTAAAAGTCATCTTCAGGAATACATGTAGTAATGTTACAATTTTGTGGAAAAGCAACAAAATTATTCAAACATCGTGCAAATAACTAAAAATGGAAAATGTGTTGTCACCCAACTCTCACGGCTCTTTTCCTCCTATCTTGAGATTCTTGATACCCCATCAAAGGAACATCTGGAACCTGAACTGAGACTTCGTGTTGACTTCTTTCCACGCTTACACTATGCGAAGCGGCATTCTCACATTCTACATCGACGAGCGAGTAAGCTTGGTCCACAGCATTTTCTTCGCTTGCAATATCACTTGTGCTAGTACCTTCGTTCTGTAATGTTCAAGTAAAATAATAATTAGTCCTCAACCAAAAAATAAAACGTGTAGAATTCTAGCTTTTTTATAAATGGCAAATAAACAGAAATGAACATAAACAAGAAAGAAACCACAGATCTAAAACCGCTTCTCACCTCAAGCAGCTTGCATTTCTTTTCAAGCACAATCCTATCTCTACACAATTGACAAATTTTCCCTATCCGACTTTTGTGCTTGCCGAACTTTCCAACATGGCAGTACTGTTCCTCTGCTGTACCTCTTACAACAAAGAGCTTCACATGAGGGACTCCATCGTAACCCCACTTAGAGTGGTCAGGACACGAACATCGACTTTCAAAGTGATCGGTCATTTTGTTCTTTAAAATTATATTAAAAAACTACATTGACTTACAAACAAAAATAAAACTACTCAATACTAGAACAAAATACTGTCGAAAGTTGAGCTAATGAAGGCAAACTGGCGAAATACGAAAACTTCTTTAAGACGCACTATGCAACATGGCAGACCTCGCATATGTTTGTGAACGCGTATCTTCACAGTCCCAGCACAGATTTTTTCCAAATTTGGCAGAAAGATTGTGGGTGGGGTATGGGCTTTATGGCAATAGAAAAATTTTTTAACATCACGTTTTTTCAGCGTGTTTTTGGTAAAAATTTGCATTCGACCAATCACAATCCAGGGTTTAATTGGTTAATGAAATTAATTTTTTGCACATTTGTGTTTACATACGCCAAAAGTCGCCCTAGTTCTTATATGGATCGTTACTTAAAGATAACTCTAAATTGTGCTTCAAAATTATTGTTCATACCAACTGTTGAATACTAACCTTTGGATCCAAACCAATGTTTACTTGTATAATTCTTTTTATTTTGTGAAAACTAAGTCATGGAAAACGCATAAAAGTCATGGAAAAAGTCATGAAAAGTCATGGAAAGTCATGGAATTTCAAAAGTTCAAAAGAGTACGAACCCTGCACAATATACCGGAAACCAAACAATAATGCTAATTAAATGAGCCTCATCTAAGTTTCTGTTCTTGTACTATCTGGTGACTACATTTTTACATTTGGCGACCATTTTTTCTCTGATAGTCACCAAAAGGCAACCTCTGGCATAATTGCTACATGGCAAGATGTTTTGATAAAAAAAAATATTTTGAAGCTTAAATTCTAAATATTTACAACATAAATGTCTCTGTAGTTTGGTAGACTGTATAATGTACATGACATAAACTTACTTTATTAATTGTAGATTCTAAGAATTTTATGACTTCTGTTTCATCTCTACAATGAGACAATTAAAATAAATTATGTTTTTAAGGATTAAACTCTAATACATTAGACAGGAAAAAACATTGAATCTGCTCAAGACAGAAAACCATGTGTGGTACCACAAGTGTTTCCGTTACCGGATAATGATGGTGTAGATAATGATGGCAATATTGACAGCAAAATGAGAGTGACGCTGATGGTGATGCTTCAGAGGCTCCCAATGATCATGGTGATGAAGCAGGTGATGAGATTCCTTTAGAAGACAACAATGAAAGTCACGAAGATGCTTCTGAGGCTTCCACTGATCATAGTGATGAAGCGTTAACGAGGCTCCTCTAGAAGATCACGACAAAAGTGATGAACCATCTCTGAACTTTGATGTGCTGGGGCTAATCATCCAAATTGCAGTAAAAGCATTTCCCTTCATGAGAAGTAATTTGCGATTAGTTAGTAGATTTTTTAAACATCAAACTGACGAATGCCATCTCCAAGAATCTATATCCCAGAGCTGCAGGTCAGCCCACAAGTGATCAGCGTCCGAAAAATCATCACTTTGAAAGGAAAGTCAAGTGGCGCTGTCCTTCGTTTGAAGGAGGTTATCAACTTTAACAGATGGCACTTAGCTTGGCTAAAACTCTTCAGCCAACAGCATGAGGGTTTCTTGTAAAGGGAATAAGATGGAAGTCTTCGTAATAAAACATTAAAACACATTAGAAGACATACAATAAGGTTCTCTGTGACAAGCCGAAGTTTTTGGCAGTTAAGGTTGCCTACAATTACAACAGTAACTTTTTCTAAATACTATATCTAAATAATTTGATTTACAAACAACAAGAACAATTTGTGTAAGAAGGAAGCCATGGAAATACGTCTGTTTTGGTACTATTGCATTTGAAAGCGCCTCTCTGGAAAGCCCAGCGCCATTGTCCAGGAATAGTACTTAGAGGGTAACTTCCATAATATTCGCAATGAAATATAACTCGGAGGAAGGAAATGGATATTATTTTTCAATAGTTACTTATGATTCGATCATTATTTCCATTAACAATTAAAAAAAATCCAAGATTACAATAATCCATGTTTATTATATTTAATTTTCCCTTGCAAAATTAACTGAATGACCCGTCTCCCGACTACTTTCATATCCTTGTACAAGACTTTTGCTGATATTTGTGCAGGAAACTTTGTAAATGCTTTTTAACTCATTGGTTAGAGGCCAACAGAAAGTGCTGTGAAAATTGTTCAATGCAAACATATGTACATTTAATTATATACTAAATTTTAGTACTTCTTTGAAATGTGTTTGTGCTATTCTATTTTATTTCTATTTTACAAACATTTCAAAAGTTATGCTTTGCAATGAGTTCTATTTCTGGAAAATGGCCATGGAAATTTCAAGGAAGACACCTATAACTGCTGATAACAGCACCTTTGTGTTCCAGTTCAGTCGTGTTTGGAAAATTTTGTTTGCCGCTGTTAGTAGACATTAGTATACAGTTATGTTTGCTGCTGTACACGTTATTCAGACCACTCGGTGACTATACAACAAAAGTAGTTTAGGACACTGACCAGACACATCAGATCAAAAATCTCATTTACAATACAATACAATACAATACAATGTAACTTTATTTGCATTTCATTCTTGTACAATAATGAATTAAAAATTTTTATATTTCTTTTTGTCTAATTATGTTTACATTCAAAATGTGAAAGATCAAAAAGAACATATGGCTGTTTAAGGAAATGCCTAGGGTCTAAAATAACCGTCAGGTTTTCGAGTTAGACACTAGTCTTGTTATGTTTTAATTATTGAGCATAGCTCTCACTCAGTAACAAATACAGAGAAATAAAAGCAAGACAAATAGCAACAAAAAGACAAACATGAATAATTACATTTCAATAAAAACTTAAGAAGAAGAAGCAATTATAAGCAAAAATTAGCTCAAAGCAACTCTTTTGATTGCAATAGTTCTTTCACTTTCAAGTTAAAAGTTTTAGTATTTTGAATTTGTTTAATATCTAGTGGTAGGTCAAGCCAAATATCAGTTGCCATTGAAGATACTGTACACGTCTACCAGCATTTGTATCGTGGTTTGTACAAGTTATTTCTTGAAGCGAATCTAGTTTTATACGAGTGTATGTTTTTAGCATACTCAAAGTACGGGTTGAAGATTACGGGTAGTTGGTTTTTGTCCCAATGATGGACAAATTTTAGAGTCTGGAGTCTGCAGACATTGTCTACAGTAAGAATATCTAATAAGTTCAGAAGAGGTAGTGCAGGCTCAGTGTATTTACCATATAAAGTGGCAAAAAAGATTGCTCTAAACAAGTGGTTTTGTTTAGTCTGAAGTTTTTGAATGTGAGACTTGCAAGCACTTCCCCAAGCAACAATGGCGTACGAAATATATGGATAGATAAGGCTATAATATATTTGCTTGAGTTGAAGTGGGAGAAAATTTCCAAGTTTTAGAAATATTCCAGTGTTTCGAGATAGTCGAGAACAGACAAAAGAGATATGTTGTTTGAAAGATACGTGATCATTGATCATGACACCCAGATATTTGATATGATCTTTTTGTTTAAGGGATTGGGTATGTTTTCATTGTTTAGCAAGTTACAGGCTACAGAGCCTTTGTTGGGTGCTTTAATTACCATGAAGTTTGTCTTTGTTAGGTTTATGGAAAGCTTATTTAAAATGCACCAGTTTTTAATTTTCACCAACTCTTGATTAATTATGGTCTGAAGTTCAACAGCACTTGCAGAGGAGGCAAAATTGTTTGTATCATCAGCAAAAAATACGAAAGGACACTATATCAGAAGAGTTTGCGATGTCTTTTTCATTTTAATTGTAAGCGCCGGTCACGGCTGCATGCCTGTTTGTATTCGCTCCGTATATTTTCACTATTTTATACTGTTTAAAGTTTTTAATTGTTTTCCTAACCTTGTTCAACTAAACTAAATCGGTAGAGGAGAGTAATGTGCCATTTACAACGTATGTTAACCTTCTAAACGATATATTTTGGAGTCCTGTTCCTTGGATTTGCAGTCGCTCAAGCGTCATCATCTTTATTAAGCCGTGAAACATATCCTTCCAGTGAAACTTTTGAGCCTATGGAAGTTCCGCGAAACCTTTCATTCTAAAAAAAACACAATTTGCTGGACTGACGTCCTAGTGGTAGAAAAGCCGACTTCAAGACTAAGGTTGAAGAAGCAAGGAAAAAAAAAACAATTCTCCCTGTAAATAACATGCCTCGACATCTATATGTAAATCGCAAACAAAAGCAAGAAAAAAATTTAACAACTTGTTTACTCAAGCGTCACCATCTTTATTGAGCTGAGAAACATATTTTTCCGGTCAAACCTTTGAGACTATGGAGGTTCCGTGTACCTTTCATCCTCAACAGAACACAGTTAATTATCAAGACCGTCGTCCTAGAGGTAGAAGAGCTGGCTTCAAGACTAAGGTTGAAGGAGCAAGGAAAAAATTTAACATCCCTATAATTAATTTGCCTCGGAATCTATATGCAAATCGCAAACCAAAGCGAGGAATAAATTCCAACAACCTGATTAATATTCCAACTGCGAAAAGAAAAGAGAGAACCAGCAATCCAACTCATTTTGTCCCAAGTATCATGCTTGCAAATACTATGTCATTGGTTCCAAAACTGAGCGAAGTCGGGGAACTGCTCTTGCGGCAAAAAGTTCAAATCGGCTGTATTGTCGAAATGTGGCTAAAAAATCACATCGACGACACAGTGGTAAACATTGACAGCTATAATATTATACGGAAAGATCGTTCTTCCCACGAACACGGTGGAGTCTGTATATACATCAAAGACCACCTCAAGTACGAAATCCCCAAGAACCTACAATGCTGTCATGACCATGAAATTTTATGGCTCAAAATAAATTGTTTACGAACACCCCGAGGTTTCTCATGTATTTTAATTGCGGTCGTCTATTACCCGGGCCGGTCTAGTCCAGCAGAATCCGACGCCACAAATATAATTAACCACCTGTTCGACAGCTTGACGACAGCAGAGTACATGTTTCCCAACTGCGGGATAATAATCGCCGGAGATTTCAACCGCTTGAGTACAACCCGTCTGCAAAATCATTTTAAATTGAAGCAGCTAGTCAAATTTCCCACAAGAGGAACAGCAACACTCGACTTGATTCTGACAAATATGGAAGACCACTTTTCCACACCCGAGGTCTCCCCTCCCCTCGGTCTTTCAGATCATAACTGTGTTATCCTCAAGCCAAAATTAAGAGTTCCTAACCAACACACTAGAAAGTCTGTCACTGTTCGTGACATGAGAGAAAGTACCAAGGTATGTCTTGGCCGTTATTTTTGCTCCATCGACTGGTCGTGTGTAGAAACCCAAGATACCTGCGAGGAGAAACTGAAAGTTTTCACAAATCTTGTCGGGATAGGGCTGGAAAACATCATGCCAGAAAAGACGATCAAGGTTTATCCCAAGGACGCACCCTGGATGTCCGTAAAGCTAAAGGAGCTAATTCACCTGCGACAAGTGGCCTTTCATTCTAACAAGTACGGCCTACCATACAAGTTCTACCGCAACGCTGTGAACAGGGAAAGAAAAAGAAGCAAAGCGATGTACTACACGACCAAAGTACGAGATCTCAAAGGTGTCAACTCGCGCAAGTGGTGGCAAGAAATAAATAAGCTTAGCGGAGCCAAGAAGCAAAACTCCAACTTGTTTTGCTCCCTCAATGTCCCTCAATACACCGGCAAGTCTCCTCGTGAAATCGCCAACGCTATAAATGATGCACTTTTAGAGCCGCTAAAAACCTTCCAACCCCTCGATTGTAAGACGAATGATATGTTTTTACACCTCGAAGAAAACCCAGTGTTCCTTGAAGTGCCAATCTACCGGGTTTACGATAACCTGATACATCTAAACAAGCACAAAGCCCCCGGCCCGGACGGTCTAACTAACTGGATTTTAAAAGAATACGCCGAACTCCTAGCACAGCCGGTAACTAATATTTTGAACTCCTCATACAAGGAACAGAAATTACCTTCAATCTGGAAACATGCAGATATTACACCTCTCCCAAAGGTGAAGCAAGTATTAGATCCTAAGAAAGAGCTACGACCAATTTCCCTGACCCCTGCCCTCTCGAAGATCGCAGAGGATTTCGTAGTCTCAATCTACATGAAACCGGCATTGGAGAAAGTGGCAGATCCCAATCAGTTTGGCACCATATCCGGCTCCTCCACCGTGCTGGCTCTTATAGGTATGGTACATAACTGGCTCCAAGCTACAGATGGTAATGGTGCCTCAGTGCGAGTCATGCTTTTTGACTACCGAAAGGCCTTCGATATGATAGATCACAGTACCTTGGTCGCCAAGCTGAAACAAGTTGACATCCCTAACAGTATCACCAACTGGATTATCGACTTTCTCATAGATAGATCTCAGAGGGTTAAACTTGGTAACGACTGCCTGTCAGAGTGGGGCAAGGTTCCATCTGGTGTCCCCCAGGGGACCAAATTAGGTCCCTGGTTGTTTCTGCTTATGATTAACGATCTGTCAACCCCTGACATTTTTAACATGTGGAAATACGTGGACGATACCACGGTATCTGAGATCATACAGAAGGGTCAACAAAGCAAGGCACAACAGGTGGTCGACCATGTCAGTGAATGGACCAAGAGAAATCTCTTCCAACTCAATTGCGAAAAGACGAAAGAGCTCATTATTAACTTTACCCGCTCTCATTCCCCGCAGTTCCCCGAAGCCTTCATTGATGGTAAACCAATTGCGCAAACGACAAACGCTAAGTTATTGGGTATAACCATTAACTCTAGCCTAACTTGGAATGATCACATCGAGGAGTTAGTTAAGAAAAGCTCTCGGAAGCTATATTTTTTAGTACAACTGAAGCGTGCTCAGATAGCCCCAAAGGATCTTATTGCTTACTACTGTGCTGTTATTAGATCATCGCTAGACTACGCATGCCCTGTTTTTCATTATTCCTTGTCCAATTACTTACAAGCTGACCTAGAAAGGTTCGGAAAAGAGCTTTAGCGTGTATTTTTCCCGGTAAACCCTATGCCGAAGCACTTAGTATAACCGGATTAGTATCAATCAGAGAACACCACAGTACTATTACAAATAAATTGTTTCAGTTAATAGCTGACAATCTGGGAAATAAGCTCCACCATTTGCTTCCGAGTAAAAACTGCCAGACACGATACAATCATAGAAGACCAAGGAGATTTACACTCCCTTTAGCAAAAACAAAGAGATTCGCAGATTCTTAAATATTATTCGATGTAGTAACAATGCATTGTACACATGATTTTTAGAGACAAAGAGAGTTTTATGTACAAATGTTGATTATAAAAACACAAATTTCTTAATTGTAAATTTTACAACACATTATAGGTTTTTATCAGTGTATATTTTATCATGATTGTAAAATTATGCAATTCAATGTCAAACTGCAAAAAAATGTAATTTAATAAACCAGTCTATCTATCTATATGTATCTGAATTTGAAGGTGAAAGGAAGAGGAGCCAGGAAAAGCTCAAAAAAGACATGGAGGAGGTGTGTGGATGAAGATATGAAAAAAAAACAAAAATGTGAAGAAAAAGCTAGAAAAGTGGAATTATAAGAAGAGATAATAGAGAATGGCCATCAAATGTCTAACTCTGTAATGGAACAAAAGCAAGGAGATTAATTTACATTCCACGTGTCAGACATAAATAATAAAAATTACCTTTTTCCAGCTCTATTTCAGGCTCTGGTGATGCAAGGTGCTTAGTCCATTCTTTCTTCAACTGTAGTATTTTCATTTTAGATAAAACTCTTTCAGCATAATATCTGTGAGTGAGATCCAGTTTCCTTCATATAAAGGCAAAGCATCAATTAGTTTAAATGTTTAACAAAATGGCATTTTCTGAAGTCAAACAGTCAAACATCAGTCCTTTCTTATCTATTCTGTTCAAGTTCATATAATTATACAGTAACAGAGCCAGAATTGGTGTGTACTAAGTGGGATTTTATTTTTTTTATTATTAATTAATAATAGTTATTTATTTCTATTGTGATTATTGTTGCTCTACTTGAATGTATTTCTTAGAAAATGAATTAAGGTACTCTCTAGAACTTCAAGATCAAAGAAATTATTATGATTACTATTAATAATTATATTTTTTTATAACACATCACACATATCGTGCGTACCCAAAAGCTAGTGACATCCTTGAATCGATTCTCCATACTGTATGGACTTGAACTGTTGATCGTATGTATCGTATATTCATTGCAAGTGATATCCAAATATTACACTGTGTTCTGAATAGGCTACTCGGTTCGCTCACAACAATTATATTATGATCAAAAATCACAATAAAAGATATAGTACAAAAAATCAAATGGAATTGTGTAGTACGTACTATGCACTCTATAATTGTGTCATGAATTCAAGTATCACACTATCTGTTTGTTTTTTCTTTTTTCATTCACCTTTTTCACTTTCATTCTCAGCTCAAAAACTAAAAGACATTAGTAAGAATACCTTGAAGTTTTGAGACACTTTGGTTGATCGATATAAAACAAAGTTGATGTTGTCTTGAGTACAGTTCCAGATGGTTTATTGACTCCCATTTTAACTTAATGCTAAAATACTTCCTGATGGTTTTCCAAAAAGGGTGATAACTTTAATTTTTAAGTTAAATACTTAATGTCTGAATTATAAAATTAATTTTTACTGAATGGATACCGCAAAAAGAGAAATTAGAAGTATCTTTATAACCATGAGTTGACCTTGATATCGATTTCTTTTATCATGTTTCTATAGCTAAATCCTTTAAAAGTCAGGTGGCCCATGTAGCCGGTGCTAATCTCCGGTTTCTGTAGTGTTAAGTGGATGAGAGTCTTTGACTCCCGGTGGACGGGACACTAATCCATTGCAGGTTAGCTTCTAGCAGATGCTGGTACTCATTTACCTACCCTGGAAGGAAGGAAAGCTGAGTTAGCTTAGGCGGGAAAGAAGATTGCACAAATGTTCACATCTTGGCAAAGCAAGGGATCGAACTGGGGACCTTGTGATAAGAAGCAGGACTCAAACAACAGTCACAATTTTGTGATTAACTGTTTTTAATTTTGCAACTAAAATTTTACAACCATCACAAAAATGCGACTATGAAATTTTCTTAATTTCGAGCCCTGAGAAGGCAGAAATCTTACCGGCTATGCCAACCACGCCTGCCTTGTTTTAAAATATACATCAAATAAATCATCATTTACAAACATGAAGTAATGCATACATGATGCATACCTGATGTCACCCACAATGAGCATGCTCAGAGTATCTTCAATATATGGGGAGTATTCTCCTCCTTTTTCTTCATTCATTTGTAGGCAAGAATTGTACAAATCAGATCGAACCTCCGCTTTTGTATAACATTCTTTTGCCATCCTTGCTAAGAATCCTTTAAGTTTTTCATCAACATACAGTCGAAGCTGGTAAGCTTTCATCCATGTCACTTTATTTGGCTGACAATATTTCCAAACTTTCCACCTGGTAATAATGACAAAGAGAACTGGTTCAATTGCATTTCATAGTACGTAAAAAGGTTTAGCAAGATGTTTAAAAAAAGCTCCTGAGCTTATATATCTTTCCCCTTTTCCAGGTTAAAAAAATGAAATGAATTTACCTTAATCCACAAAAATACTGCATGGTTTAAAGTGCTTTAGATGATTGCTCTAGACTGAAATTTTTGTGATCATAATCTTCAGCCGTAAAACTAATGTTTTTTCAACAACTCCCCAGGTTTATTAGTATTACCATAAAACTTATAAATATATCATATCAGTGTCAAATAATTATGTTGTCCGTTGATATACAGTACTGTACTATTTTGTAAACACAGTGAACTTGAACCAATCTTAAGATTTTTGTCACATTCAGGTAGCAAAAAAACTAAGTAGAAAATGTAAAATAAGAAATAATAATCTTAGATCAAAAGATCAAAAGAAGAAAACAGTAAGGATAAAAGTGACATACCTTTGAAAAGACTTCTTGCGCCACAGCTCGTTGGCTGTAGCGATTGCATTAAACCTGCGGCAGACTGCAGCAAATCTACACACATCTCGGTGATCAAGACGTTCACATGTTAAAATACAGTCTATTACTTCATCTGCTAAAGCAAGAAATGGAGACAAATGCCCTTTCTTGTTTTCATTTTGTGGTATCATCGAGATGTCAGCCATTATCAACTGCATGTAATTGGCACGTGTCAAAGTTAAACAAGGAAACGAGGGTAGGGTGGGGGGACCAAAATTTTTTAGTCATCTACACATGTAAACAACGAGGACCAGTGCCGTCGAATGGACTTCATAGGCATTTTATATTTATCAAAAAAAATGTTAAAGAAAGGTTATGTATTAATATTAACAGTAATAATTTAGTTATTAGGGAAAAAACGTTCTCAAAAATTGCTTTTAACAGGAAAGATTGATCTCCGGGTTTTCTGCTAGCAGAGGTCTCTCCCCGGGAGATGTGGCGACCAACTCATTTTGAATCAGAGGGGACCTGGGCCCAGTTCCACAAAACTCCGATAATCCTGGTAAGACAAAATTCAAAGATTAGTTTTTTCGTAAGGAAAGGTTTGCGATGCTTTCAAAATACTGTTCAGTTTTAGCAATAAAAAAACCATGTTAAATCCAAATTCCAGCCCAACTCGAGCTAACAGAAGGTAGGAAACAGGAATAAATTATGTATTCAAAAATTAATTCTGGGTCGGGCTAGAGCGGGGTTTTGAGGAACTGGGCCCTGAGTCATTTCCAATGCGGAACTGCCATTGGTTGAAATATGGCGTCCTCTATCAGTTTTCAGGGCTGGGCGCCCCCTAATAACTATTGACGTACAAAACATGTGCTTCAGTTCATCCTTTCCGCTTTAGGTTCCGAAACGAAGTAATTTTGTGAAATATCGTTGAAGATTTGGAAGCAAATTATGAATAGAAGTAACAATAACGACTGCCGTATTTATGTAGGCAACCTTCCGACTGATATTCGCGAGAGAGACCTGGAAGAAATCTTCTACAAATACGGCCATATTGCCGACATTGACTTGAAGAATCGACGCGGTGCCGGACCACCATTTGCTTTTGTTGAGTTTGAAGATCCACGGTTAGTTAATTATACGTATATTGAATATAAAAAGTTCATGTCTGTTGCTTTAATCGTGACCAATTCGAACTTAAGTTGTATCAGTGCTTCTAACGTCAGGCAGATTGTACACCAGTCGATAAACGTGCAATATTTTCAGTTGAAGAAGATTTGCTTAAGAGTATTTCGTACAGGGAGAGTGCGAGAATCCTTTTCTAATTGTACTTGAGTATTTGAAGGTTTTTCGTGATAACGAAAAAGAAAGTATAGTTACGTTTATGAGCCTGTATTAAATTTGAATATTTGTCTAAAACTTCTTTTTTGTTAGCCGTGGTTCTTGTGCATATAAAACCCTTTTAAGCCGTTTTTAGCTGGAGTTGAAACCAAAAAAGACTGATTTTTTCGATCAGATAGGTTAGAATTAAACTTCATATGTTCTGTTTCAAGATTGATGAGAAAAAAATTGATTTTCTGTGAATTATCTTTACATTAGAGACGCAGAAGATGCTGTTAGAGGAAGAGATGGTTACGAGTTTGAGGGCCACAGGATTCGTGCCGAGTTTCCGAGAGGCTCGCGAGATCGTGGTGGTGGAGGTGGCCGTGGTTTTGGCGGGGGAAGATCTAATAATTTTGGGGGCCGAGGCCGAAATCCACCCCCTAGGCACTCACAGTACCAAGTGTTGGTCTCAGGACTTCCGCCAACTGGAAGCTGGCAAGATTTGAAGGACCACATGCGTGAGGCTGGGGATGTCTTGTTTACAGATGTGTACAAGGATGGAACAGGAATCGTGGAATTTCAGCTTCGAGATGACATGAAGTTTGCCATTAAAAACTTGGATGATAGCAAGTTCCGTTCACATGAGGTAATATTCAGCTTTTAATGTCTTAGTATAGAGCACCTGTTTCTGTTAAAAGTCTTTGTTTTACTTTTTGCAGATTTAAGGCCTTAAAATGGTCTTAAATTTCCTAGAACTTTTATATGATGCTAGAATCTTTTACCTTTAAAGACTTGCATAAAGTTTCAACTTTGTTGGCTTCTTAAATGCAGGAATCCAGAAAGCAGAAATATTGTTGATCTTTCAAATGCTGACGTATTATTTTCAACTTGTAGGGTGAAGTTTCCTATATCCGTGTGAAAGCAGCTGAAAACCTCCGTCACTCTCGCAGTTATAGCCGTTCTCGGTCAAGAAGTCGGTCCCCTCGCAGATCTTACAGCCGATCAAGGTCAAGATCTAGAAGTCCTCGAAGGTCACCTTCACCAAGAAGATCCTATTCAAGATCACCATCCCCCAGGCGTTCTCGTTCAAGATCTCGTTCTCACTCCAGTGGAAAATAGATTTAGTTCATTTGGGAATCTCGAGTTAAACTATACTTTTTGTCTTGAGTCATTTTTATTGATTAGACTTTTATGTAACTCTTGTGATGTTTATAGATGCTTGACTAGGTACTTGTGAAGTTAAGGCTTTGGCCATATTAGATATTGGGCCAATCCAGATGAATTGTTATTGTTAGCAAAGTTGAACTGACTTTCACCAAGACTCTCCTCAAATCTAAAACTTATAAAGAATGTGTTGTGTAACATTTAGTGGAGTAGATTTATTGCATTTAAATATTTTCTTCCCAGATATTTTCTGGATGCCCATTGCATTTGATAAGGATTCAATGGAATGGATAGGATTTGAATGTTTCATATTTGGAGCATAGCAATTTCATCATTTCACAAAAAACAATGGGGGAAAACAAGTGAATGGATCAGGTTTTCAACAATGGAATCACTAGGATTTCAGGATGTGGATTCAGATGGATCAGTTGAAAATGGTATGCAGTTGGGAGCAAATAGCCTTGTGATTTTGATGTGTAAATCCTCCATTTGAATTTTTTTCATGTAAGCCAATCACAATTAAAATCTCTGTTCCATAAACTTGCAAAAATGCAAAGCCCATTATTTTGATTAAATTCAACACTACTTTTTTTAAGAATTAAGTAAACATTTTTATTGGTTTTCATTTTATTCTATCCTCATTCAAACTTAGACCTTAAAGTCCAAATTGTTGAAAAAGAGCTTACAAAATATCTTTGATAATAATAATCAGTTAAATTTCAGAAATATGAAATGCATTATCAGTCTTGAGAAAAAAAATATTAGTTTAAAACATTTTGATTTTTTAGATTACTGATCAAGTTTAATTGACTTGTTTTGCCATAACAGATAAGGAATCATTCTTTCTGTTTGTGGAGAGGATTCACTCGGTCGGCACAGGAAAACAAACACTTGCATTCAATGACAGGGATAGGATAGGGATTTAAGGAGGAACTCAAACTTCACACTTAAATACAAAGGATGGAGCCATGGATTTCTAGTTTATTTGGATTCAGGAAAATGGCTCATCAAATGAGGTCTCAAGAAAAAAGTATTTACAATCAACTTGGAGCTGGCAAGGCTAATTTCTGATATATAAGAATCACTGGATTGCCTCAGGTGGAATATTCACAAAGGTTGTATACACTCTTTTTGATTTATATGAATATACTTTATAAGAATATTGAGGCTGAGATTTTCCAAATATTAAAAATATTTTTAAAATAATGCTATATAAAGCATTATACAGGTCTATTAATTTTGAAGCTCTTTGATACCAGAATCATTTTGAAAACGAGAATTCCATATCACCAACATTCCCAAAACTAAGATAAAGAATATTTGTAAGAATATTTTCAGTCTAAAATCAGCCACAAACTAAGAATATCCAGCCTCGGTCAGAAAAAACAATATTCTTATAAACAAAAAGAGTGTAACTGGGTTTTCCTTAACAGGCGTTTCCTAAAATTTTATTTCATTTAATGTAATTTCTCTTGGTAGTTTTTATTTTCAAATAAGCTAATTAAAAATTTTTTGTGAAAAATTTTAGTAGTTGCATTGATTGTTTTTGTCAGAGTTTATTTGGCTTAATATTGGAGACTCGCTTGTTGCTACTCACCCTTTTCTTTTCAGGTTTATCATATCAGGAAATGGAAACTTCAGTTTGAGTTGAAAATAAACAATGAAATGGGATAAAAGTTGTGTGTGTTTGTGTGTTTTCTTTAGGTTAGAGTTAATGGCTTTTGATGTTTTAAAAATAACAGATAATTTTTAATCCCATAGATTTGATCTGGGTTTAAAAAAGATGAATAAAAGTCCAAGCCTTGGTCTTTTGCTCCTGCAATAAACCTACTTTCAATTGGATATCTAAATCCCAACTTTCATTTTCTACTTGTGTCACCTAGAGTTCCTTGAATTATGTCCGAAGGACCAGGAAAAAATCATTAAATTGAAGTGTTCTGTCAACCAATTCATTATTTATGAATTGGTTGGCATTTGCTTAAGTTTTTACCTTGGACCTCCATTTGATTCCGAGTCTGAGTTATAAAATAAACTGTTTTTATCTTTGATTGCAAATTGTGCGTAATCAGAATGAGTGTTCAGCTGTAGACTGATTTATTAATCTAACTTTGAATACTATGGAATTTAAAATAGCTTGCTGCCAAAGTGACTAGATTAGTATTTATCCTCTTTCATTAAATGCAAAGGAAACTTTAATGATTTTGACAAAATTTAAACTTGAGGTACTATATTCTCTTGTTTCACTTATTCTGGATTAAATAATGAATTGTGACACTTCATGACAAATACTCAAAGGCAGGCCATTAGAGACTAAAAGTAAGTGATCACGAGTGCATGCACTTCCATTTAGATTTCCTGTTTTTAAAAGTGTTAAGTAGAATGTGACTTGCTTTACCAGCGGTTGGTATGATTGGTTTTTTTCGACTCTCGGATTATTTTGCACGGTACATGTAGTCTTTGGTATTTGACCAAAATCTAAAGAAATGATACTGCTCAATACCAACCATTTTCTCTGGGCAGAACAAAGAACGACAATAAGGTACTTTTACAGTCTAAGCAATTTGTAATTTACACTGGTTCGGCGAGCCATGGTTCTTGAGAATTTAAAGGTTTCTGGAATTAAAGCACTGCTTTCCTTTTCAGTCTCTAAAATCGTGCGCTGTGTAGATCACGAGCAGTCCCTAATTTTTCTCTTCTATAGTTCGTACAAGCAGGCAATTAATTGAACGCGCGAAAACTGGGGCAAAGACAAAAGGATAAGCAAGAGGGGTGGGGTGGGGTGAGAAAAATAGGAACTCTCCCATTCCCACCCCCTTGCTTGTTTTCCTTTTGTCTTCGACCCAGCTTTCGCGCGTTCAATAGTTTGCCGGCTTGTACGAACTATAAAAGAGGAAAAACAGGGACTGCTCGTAGTCTATGCGCTGTGTTTTTTTCTTATTGTTTTGTTAGGGTCGCAAGATTCCGCGAGATTTTTGAGACCTGTACTGTTGCCAGCCAAACATTGGAAAATCCACATTGCGCGTGATTGCGTGTGAAAGTGGTTAATCCGTACGTTGTTGATACCAGTGACGTGCGGAAAGGATCTTGGTAACACTTGTGTGTAAAAATTCTACCCAGGGTTCCCGAGTCCCTACATTTTTTGCAACCTCATACCCAGGCCTATTTCACTGACGTAGGTGTGGCGTGTGAGCCTGGGTACGAGTTAAGACTTCGTCTGCGTTTTGCTGTCGCTTGGTCACTTTTGCTGCGACAGCGATATGTTCCCTGTTTCAAACTATTTTCATTGATATATAACTGGATGTAAAAAAAACGAACTTCATATGATCCCAACTACATGATATAAGTCTAAGAAGTCAGAAAAAACATTTTTAAAAAACTTAAAAAACCAGTAAATTTATAAATTAGGGGCGAAAGGACGTAGACGTGAAGTGAAACAACCTAATATTTAGGGCTTAACAACTTAAGAAGTGCAAAACGACTTGAACCATTTGAAGCAAACATGCGGCAAAATGGCAACAAAATAAAGCAGAAACAAAAAATTCATTGACTTTTGGGATGTAAAACGAAGACCCGGCCGGAAATACAAGGACCCTAGACCCCAATCCTGGGAAAATCAGCTTTTTTTCTACAAAATGCTTGGTAGCTTCCCATGAAATTTGAGTTAATGAAAGGAAAGATAAAAACTCAACCCAACCTTAATTCAGCCAATCACAGAACTTGTTCTAATCTTGAATTTCATGGGAGCGCGAGCATGCGTAAGTATATGCCCCCCCT
>JAOBAY020010686.1:0-15147 GCA_025331085.2 Zoanthus sociatus | reverse complement strand
GCTTCGCGGCTCGGTAAATATCCATCACTAGTCACCTCCACTTCTGGGGATAATTGTTAACTATTAGTTGATTTTGAGGCGGAAGTCAAAATGACAGGAAGCGCGCGTGCTAAAATACAAAAACGATTTATGATACATTGTTACTTTAAAAATAAAGTGCATATTTATCTCCTAATTTTGGTAAATACTAAAACATCTATCCCTCTCTAGATACCACTATTCACCTCCCCTTTGGGGAATAGTTCTTAAATAATTATGTCAATGAGAAGCCTAGAAAGTATTACATATGAGAATACGTGTCCCAGTTAAGTAAATGTTTACTCGCAGCAATAGATATAAATATCCATACTTAAATATGCAGAATATAAATGTTTAGTATCATTTCAGAGCAGAGCAAACTTTGCAAACTTTTCACTAATTCAGTTATGCATGTGTCTATTAACAGAATTTGAATCATGATTTACAGATTCTGCTTTGGAGTCATGAAATCTGAGTACATGAAAGATTCCAGTATCTAAATGCAATGGCCTTTATAAATGTTCTTATTTTTGAAAGAAAATGATCTTTTACTTTTCAATTGTTTTTCCCATTTAACCAATCACTGTCTTTCAATCTATTTATATCATAAATTTAACTCTCCGTATAGGAGGTTATCAGTTGTGATGAATGGCCAATGTTTTTAAACATTAGCTCTGGACACCCGGACGGGAGGGGGAAGGGGTACTCACAAGGGATGGGAGGGGGTGTACCGCTGGATCTTTACAATCATGTCCCTCTTCTAAACTAAAAATGGTTTGATTATGATACCCTGTTCTAAACTAGCAAATCATGATCCTTTCAAGTCAGTTTACATCAAAAACCAACTTAAACGGGAAAATAGATAGTCTTGCTGTCTGCTTGTTTCAGGAAAAAGATAAAGAAACGGCACCGAGTAGCAAATGAGCTTTAAACAAAGATCAGGTCTGTGATTTACGCAAAGATTCACGTACATCAAAACCCATGTCAAAACAATTCTTAGTCGGGAAGAACTGTTGCATTCTGTACTAAACAGTTTGTAAACATTGCAAGATTTTGTACCCTGAACAGTACCGCATCTCCTCCCCCCCCCCCCCTATCTCCTCCTTCCTCCCTCCGTGTCCTGACACTACTAAAATAATGTGACAAGAAATTTCAATCCTGATTTGCCTAAAATTCAAAGTAATTATCTTTAATTTTAAATACTAAATTAATGAGTGATTGTATTTTAACTGATGAACTAAAAGTTTTAACGACAAATAAAATACGATAGTTATAGACTAACAGTTTAATTCTCTTTTCAAACAAATTGTTGACCTCAAGAAGGAAACCTTTATACACATTTTCAGTTTGAAGTTTCGCAAAAAAAACCTGAAACATATCAATTCAGTTTTTTATCATTTAATTATAACAGTTATTAGAAAAAGAAAAAAAGAAAAAGAAAAAAGCTGCTTATAACGTATTTTGTTTGTGTGTGTGTGTTTTTTATAACCGGGCACAAAAAGTTGCCGTCTTCAAAACTTAACAATACGTTGATACGATAGCTTATATTTTACAATGCATTTTACGAGAGAATACGCTAGGTTGCTATACTGATCATGAATTCCCAAAAAAGTGAAGTAGTCTGCGCGCCAGCGGAATACTGAAGAAGTTTTTGATCGCGTGGTGATAAGTACAAGTATGTTTACAACATTGCAGACTGTTCGAAAATTGAGATTCTGACTCCCAAACGTTCCACAACTTTACCGCAAAAGTCAAGGACGAGTTCTTAAGTATTTCTGCTTTAAATCTAATCGACATCGAGTAAAACAGCGTAACTTAAATATATTCGGGGTGCAAATAGTTTTATCATCATCGCATAGTAAAAAGATTGGAAAACGAGAGGGTTTGCCCGTCGTGAGAAAATCGTAAGCCATGTTAATACCTATTTGGTGCATTTTTCTGCTATTCTTTCTGACCCTGCATTTATTTCTAATTTATGCTCTTTTTGACTGGGTAAAATTGCGCCTATTACATAGAAAGATGGAACAAGTAATAACAAAATTTAATACACAGCTTGTTCCATTATTTGTAATTGTAAGGCATCGAAAATATTGAACGGCTCCACGTAAAGACATTATCTGGGGAAATGCTTCAACCGTTAAGAACCGTATCCAATGTGGCGAATAGCCGATAGCTTTTATATAAATTTCATAAACTAAATCTGCCGAGTTATTACTATCAACTAGCTCCACTGAAAAAAATAATAATAATAAAGAACTCTAGGGAAGATTATCAGAGTATAATCGAAACAATACTTCTTGTATCTAATGAATTTAAGTAGGGGAAGTAAACTATTCGCTTATTCACTAAATCGGTTGTTGTTTAAGTACTGCGAACAACAAGGAACGTTCTAAAGGCAAAATGAAACTTTATTGAAGACAAATAAATTGTTTTAGATCAAGCACTGAGATAGAGCTTCAAGAATGAAAAGCAATAGGTGTGTCAGTTTCAAACATGATATGATTTAAAACTGCAGCTAAGAAGTTGTCTTACTGTGGTATTCGCGATAATTTCATTGGGCTATTAAAGAATTTTTCTTTTGTGTGCCCCAACAAAAATTTATTAATCTTGCTGAACTAAAAGCAAAAACTAATAACAATTACAATATTATAATAATCCGCATTATGGTTTCAAATTAGCATTATCTTTACTAGGTGCTATAAGTATATCGGCCTTAGCAAGCAAAATTTCGTGACTGGGCGTGTTCTGTGTAATTGTGTCACTGCAAAAAATACCTCGTTACAAATTTTACAATGACTTTTTTAGAAAGATGTTTAGTCTGTGGACTTTCTTCTGTAAATTACAGTCATTCTTGTATCGAGTCATTCTTCATTTTCAGAATAAAAGAATGGCGTATTTGATTCAGTATCGTAAAAGGTTTCACTTGCGTTCACGAATTACAATCTTGCAATTTTCTATAGCATCTTTCGGAGGTTATCCTCATTGTTTAAAGTAACATTTTTAAATATTTTAGTATTTAGTTTTGCAATGCAAGAGTAGGAGGCTTGGCTGTATTGTATTCCCTTTCCATCCAGAGTATAACATTTGTACGCATGCAATTGCCACCTGCTTTACTGTAAACAACTAAAAAATGCCCCTACCCGAAAACAAGCGAATATTGCATTTTTGGCTCAATACACTAGTTTCTTAATAACATGAAAATAATAACAATTTATTTTCACACAAAGATTTGATACGAACAAAATGGTCAGCAGCAAAACATGTTGCAGACTTGGTCTCTGTGATTTTGATGTTTTAGTTCTATAAATCCCTTTCAGACTAATAGTGTTTACTTTACTTTAGTTTTTAAACATAGATGCTGATAAACAAAAAAGTACTTAAAACCTTTAGTTCCTGAATAATCCAAATTATAGAAATTATACCTTGATGTTCCTTTTTTTCTGTCGGAAGGAAGCTCACGGAAATAGCTTGACGTGAAATGGATTCATTTTTTTCTCTTTTCTGTGGCACTTTATCACCATTGGCTATTGTTTCTTTATTGCCGTTAGCTGAAACTTCTGTTTTGATAACCTCTAGTCCTGAACGCGGCTCGGTTGCTGCAAGAAAACGTAAGTAATCTTATAAACAAACTTTTAAATTCCAATGTATTGTTTTAAATACATCTTGCTGTTTCTCTGGTTAAACTGAAAATGGATATTCATATTGAAAAATCAATTCAATAGTAAATCAATGCAATTTGAGGGGCTAAGCTCTCTCAGAACTCGTATCGTTGGCCTTTTCTAAACTTAGTTACATCTGACTAGTTCAAAGCTCACAAAATACTGGTACCAAAGTGGTGCTATGAGAAAAGAGTAGTTTTAAACAGGTAATTGAGTGAAAACTAACCATGCGGAAAACAACTTGTTGGCTTTTCAACCATATCTTCAATTTGCATTTTATCAGGTGCCACCATACTGGATGTTGCCTTCTTCTTCTTCGCGACCAAAAATGAACGCGGCATTATCGAGTATGAATGCTTTCTTTCTTTCTTTCCTTCCTAACTACTCTTGCTGCGACCTAGGAAGATGTCTTGCAACTGTTTCTTGGGATTTTACTTGCAAGTAATTATCATGCAGAGTGGTACCGCGCACGGAATTAGGTTAGAATGCAGGTGTGCAAGATCTAGTCACTGGCTGTAAATTCGCACCTGCTACCAAAAAATACTTAATGCCCAAATCAAGCCATTTCCTTCGATCTATCGTGGGCTGTGTGCGTATGACAAGAAAAGCTTTCAAAGTTAAGACAAGCTTGCTGTAGGAAGGTGACACCCTAAATTTGAAGTTTTCTCCTATAATTGGCACTGACTTGTACAAACCATGGGCTCATTTCTTCAAAGCAAATACTGGGCTTGGCTGTTTGTCTTGCATGCGAGGTACTAGTGTCTTTCGTAAGACCTATTGTTGTGTAAATCAGTAATAAATCTATTGTTATCAATAATTTAATGCTGTTATAATGGAGATAAACGCCAAATTCTCGCATCGGATTTCACATAGAATCAGTATGGATATATACAGCTTCATTTTTACGGTTTTTTCATTTGACTAAGCGATACTTACTCATGCAAAATTTCTTGATAGTTGCTTTTGACTGGAAAAGCAAAAAACGTTGAGAATTCCTCCCTCTTGCCAGAAACTGCATAAATTGGCTTAACAAGCAAAGTATTGAAATTGCACTATGATGTGAATAAGATTTTTTTTGACGCGTTGTGCAATGCGTCTGGCAAAAAGCCATCAAACTGCTTTACCTTTTTGTATGCGTCGAGAATCTTTTCAAGAAATGTAAACACGCGACATGAAAACTGACACAAAACTTCTCTTTTTTTCATTTTAGGTTTTGAAAGATTAAAAACCGTCTTAAAAAGTAAAGTTCAGTCTGTTCCCGTCACTTTATTGCAGCTAAAAACTCCAACACTTGGCTTCCAGTGATATAGATCAGAACTGAAAGCTTTGGAATCTGACTTTAAGATAAATCGGATATGTCGCAAACTCGATTGTCGGAACCTTTAACATCCGAATACATCCCTAATTGATTGTCCAGTATCAAAGAATTGTTCTAGAATGTGTTCTTTTGGAATGAGGCGGTGCGGGCGTGGTTGCATGGCATATTTGTAAGATTTCTGCCTTCATCTCAATCCCAGGCACAACCAAGATGTGGAGCTTTGTGCAACCATCTTTTCCGCCAACTTTGACTCAGTTTCATATCTTTACGAGGTTGGTAAGATATTCTTAGCGAATGCCGGGAGCTAAATTCCGATGGCCATTGTATTATCTCTTATAATGACAGTCCATTAACTTAAAAATAAATACTTATTTAACGTCAATTGCGAAGGAAGTGTTTGCCGGCTCGGATCTTGGAGCACGAAAAGTTTCGCCTATTCTATTTCGGATCTTTTGATAACGCAAAGCCGAGTTAAATATTGTTCTTTTGCCAGTATCTTTACTATAACCTAAACATTACTAAAAACTATAACTATACTATAAACTATAACTATACTATAAACTATAACTATAAGGACGATAGAACCACCTGTTCCAACTATGTAGTAAATGGAATGCTGCGTCGATGTTTCTACAGAAACAGTTTTGCAAATAGATAAGATTTGCACAGTAGTGAGAAAAATAATTTTGAAATGTCCAAAATTCCGTCTTTGCTCACTACGGTGTAAAAATTTATATCTTTGTAAAACTATTCCAAATTTGGTTGTCCGTATGCGGACTAATTAACAATTAATCCTCGAGGACGAGTCAATAGCCCATGAGGCCGTAGGCCGAATGCGCTATTCAAACTTATAGTCCATAAGGCTGAGAGGTCTAATTATTTTAGTATAAACCAACTAATCAGTCAAAAAAATGATTTACAAATTAAATTATCAAAGAACTCCGATATTAAAGCAAAATAGGACTCATTAATATTTTGATCCGCCATCTTTTCTTTACTAGTAGGCCATCACAAATAGACCTCTAGTAAAGTAGCCAATCAAAATGCAGGATGCGTGTTAGACCGCTAGCAGGTTTATACTAATCCAATTTATAGCTCTATCTTAAAAACAGTTTTATTTATTTTTAAAGCTGTTCGTCGAAGAGGAAAGAGGAAAAGATCCTAGTTTATCTTCAGCCGCGGGCGTGTACTTCCTGAGGCGATAAAGAATAAACTTCTCTCAGGATACTGGGCCCAGTTCCTTAACACCCGTAAAGTGCTAACCCAGGGTTAATGTATCAACCCTTGTTCCTGTTTCCTAACTTCTATAGCTTGCATTGGGCTGGATTTTGAAGTTATCATGTTTCTTTTATTGGTAAAACTGAACATTATTTTGCAAGCATCACAAAGCATTAAACCTAAATCCTTTATGAGCCCAGTGGCCCATGGAGACGGCGCTTATCTTTGGTTTCTGTAGTGTTAAGCAGATGAGACTTTGACTCCCCCTGGACGGGAAACTGGTCCATCACATATTAGCTCCCAACAAACGTTGATACTCGCCTATCCCGGAAGGATAAAAAGCTGAGTTGACTTAGGCGGAAAAGAAGGTCACACAAATATTCGAATCTTGGCAAACTGCCATATTTAACTGGGAACCTTGTATTTGAAAAGATCTTACGATCTGCACCGATCACTTCCGCCCACAAAACTTTATGTATGAAAAATTAGTCTTTGATCATTTTCTTCATTTGGAGTTTTTGGGACCCTGGCCCGGTGCTGTACTGGACTTGACTGGGTTAGCAATGTGGAATAAATATGACAAGATAAATAAAGCGGAAAATACTCAAGTTTTTCTGAATCTTTAATTTATCAGAAGCTTGAAACTTTGTATAAATCGAGTTCTTGAGTTAGTTCTCTGACAAAGAAATAATTTGATAAAGGTTAGTGTTTTTTTCTGTTTCAACAGAGTAAAACTACTAGAATCCATTTCCCGCCGATAAATGAAGATAAAACTATATGAAAATAACTCCGATGAACATAACATATTACTTGAAATTCAAATAAATCACAAGATCGAAGAAAGTTCCGATATTTAGGTTTCACTTCAAATCATTATCAAGCTGATTTGGTTTGAAGTAAAATTGAAATATTGCAACTTTCTTCGATCTTGCGATTTACTTTAAAATCTAAATTAAAATTTGTGATAGAACACTGTTTTATCCATGCGATCCGAAATACTGCAATTGTTGGGATGACTACATGGATGAAGTTTGGTTTTATCGCTGATCCCTATTCATATGAAAACTAAACGTCCATTATACTCACTTCTTTGTAACAAAAAGCTAAGACGAAAAAAAAACTTACAAGCTTTTGCCACCTGTAATAACCATAAGAAAAGTTAATCAAGGCAGGTGACCCTTAAACTTAAAGGTTAAGAACATGGCTATGTTACAAGAGTCGCATCAAGAATAAATGGAATTAGTTAAAACCTACTAGCATGGACTAATGCAAATCCTGCATTTTGATTGGCTACGCTACTAGTGGTCTAATAGTAACAGTCATCGAGTAGAGAAAAGATGGTGGATCAAAATAGTTATAAGCCCTGTTTTACTATAGAATCAGAGGATTTCATCAATAATTTATCTTGTACATCCTTTTTTGATCGATTAGTGGGTTTATACTAAAACAATTAGACCTCTTGGCCTCATGCACTACGAGTTTGAATAGTCCATTCGGCCTACGGCCTCATAGGCTATTGACTCGTAGTCCATTCATCCTTGATGTCTAATTGTTAAATATCTTTATGGCGTGCAGTGAAGATACTATTTTTATCTTTCCTAAGTGAGAATTTTTGTGTTGCCATGGTTACTAACATCAATACCCAATTATAAGAAGAGTTTCCCACTCAAATTTAAGTTTTATTCAGTATAATTCAATTATAGATTAATTACAGCTGTCATTGTTCTGCAAATAGCTTGAGGCTAATCTAGGCAGGACAATGATTTAGATTTGAAATACAATTACATTATATTGCCTCTACAATTATACTAAGTATTAGATTGTAAATAACCCACTATAGACATTATAAACATTATACATCGAAATTTGAAAGAGATCTTTAAAAAACAATTACTAAGAAAAAAGGGTCATGTGACTCAGGGTCACATGACCAAATCTTTTGAAATTTCATTCACAAAATGACCACTTTAATTGTACTATTTTGCTGTTTTAAAAATGAAAAAAAAAATTTATTAACCCTTTCAGTCCCAGGTGTAATTGTTAAATTCTCCCAACATGAGCCTTACTTTTCATTCAACAAGTTTGAGAGAATTTTGCTTTTAATCTTTAGTAGTTTGCTATGTTTGATCAATTCTCATTTTCTCATGACCAAAATTAATGTCTTATTTTGTATGTGTTATGTGTTATGTAAGTTGGGTGTTAATAACTGATTGGACTGAAAGGGTTAAGAAAGTTATGACGACACTACAACACAGATATACAATAATCTTAAAGGAAAATACAAAAATTCCTTGTTTAATTTTTATTTCTCAGGTTTAGAACCCGATAACTCTGGTCCTACTCCGTTAGACGGAATGGATATATGGGACACAATTTCAAAGTGTAAGCCCTCACCCAGAAATGAGATACTCCATAATATAGACCTTCCTAGCAGTGGCCAAGAAAATGATTTCTTTAGATATGAAGGTATTGCTCTGCGTATGGGGAACATGAAGCTACTTTTAAATGTCCCTAACAGTACCTGGTTTATACCGCCTGAACTCGGAGGAACCCTGAACGATGTTATCGCGTATTCTAAGGTAAGTTTTATGATTCTGTTTGCCACAAAGTCAGTTAACACATAGCCATAGTTAGCAGGGAAGCAGGGAATGGGGGGAAGGGGATGGAGGGCGGGGGGTGCACGTGCACCTGGTGCATCCCCGCTACCTACGCGCCTGTATCGCATAGCTGTGGTTAGCAGGTAGGAGCCCTCAGCTGCTTCAGCGGATGTTGTTTGGTAAACAAGGCTAATAAATATTAATTTTGATATTTTTTTGTTTTTTTTTCTAGAACCTCTATGAATTTAATTAAATGTTTCAATTTAAAAGCAACGTTGGGGACTGAAGTAAAGAGATCATTGATTTTGTACGATAAGGTGAGTAATAATAATCTATTTGATTAAGATCTAACATGGTTCTCTTAAATCAGCAAACAATAATGCGCCGGAATTGATAAACGTACGTTTTTATGAGTGAATCTAAACATAGCACTGATTATGACAAACAGGAAACTTTCTGCTTTCTTTCAATCTGAATCTGCTTTAAATTGTGAAAAAAAAAAAGAAAAAAAAACAAACAAATCAGAGATTAAATTTTGGGAATGAAAAATGTCTATTTTACAACCTAATTTTTGAAACCGGTGTCTGATGCTGGCCTTTACTGGGATATCTTAGGTTGAGATACAACATTTTAACTCCAATTTAGCCTTAAACACAAAGTTTCTTAGCTAGAATTTCACTTCTAAACTATCATTAAAATAATTGTATCACGAGATAAGAGAATTTTTTTTTTAATATTGTCTGAAACAAGGAAACGAAAAGGCTATGTTCATATCACATTTTTAAACAAAAATTTTTAAATGAAGCCTTAAAATGCAACGTGTGTGTTAACAACTTGGTTACTCTAAGCTTCGTTTATGAGTTGGGCTGTCGCACACACGGTGTATACACCAAAATTAACTAGATCCTTGCTAAAAATAACCGCATCATTTTTAATTCAAATGGTAACGTTTTCGCATTTTAAACATTTTATGTTTTTTACCATTAATGGCGCAATGTGGAACTGGTATGCAGTTCTTGCATGAGTAGACATGACATGCAAAGGAAGGTTTTTATTTTGAAAAAGAATAAATACACATAGTAATAAAATGTCTGAAAACCATGCGGTGGCAATGTACGAGTTACTGAACAAGTTAGGTAGGTTACAAACAACTAAAATGTTGTTTAAACTTAGCAGTAACCACAACATTTGCAAAAATCGATCATGCTGACATTTATTGTTTAACTACAAAGAACTATTTGAGCAGAGGTGCAAAACAAACAGCTGACTTGATTATTGCAGTCAAAGCAGGCTATCTTTAGCGTCTTTGGTTTTACTGATTCCAATAAACAAACTTTAAACAGGGTTCTGGATTTTATACAATTTCTTTGGATCCAGTTGCACCTGCCAAAACAACTTATGTCAAAAACCGCTAATTAAAAATGTAAATAGCACCTAACATATATCAAATAAGTTCTACGAGTATTCAAATTTTAGAAATACAGTGTTTCGTGTACAAGTAAATGCAAACGATGGCAATATATAGAAAGCACGTTTTAACATCAAAAACAGCAGACTTGAAAAGAATATAGCACTTTTGATTGCAATTCATTCAGAACTGTATTCCAAGCAAAACAAATTTTAAGTTTTGTGTGTTACAGGGGCTGGAGGGAGAGAACCTGGTTTTTTTAATGCCCACCAAAATATTTTTTATCTCTGAGAAAAACTAAATTATAGTTATTTTTTTTTTCAAAAAAAGAAAAAATGGTTTCATTTTCCGTACATCAATTCCAAACTACGAACCTTGGGGAGTGGTTTATATGATAAAATCTACCAACGCTGGGTAAATTTTTTTTGTTAAATCTACCAATCTTGGAAGTGAGGTTTATGGTCAAGTCTACCAAATTTGAGGGTGATAGCTTATGACTAAATCTACCAACAATATGGGGGTAAAATGTTATGATCAAATCTATCAGCCCTGAGAGTAAAGTTTGTGCTCAAATCTACCACTCCTGGGAGTGAGGTTTATGGTCAAATTTACCATCCTTTTTAGTGAGATTTATGATCAAATCTACTAACCCTTTGGAATAAGAATTATGAAGAACAATTACGCCTCTTCTGAGAAATTCTTCCTTCCTGTTCCTGCACTGATGATAACCGTTATGCTCAGGTTTACTAGACTTAAAATTAGATAAGTTTGATCACATCGGTATGTTTAAATTAGAATTTAAAACTCCCCCCTACTGACTAAAGGCCAAACAAGGCATTTTGTCAAACTCGATCTGAGCAACAATGCTGTTCAACTCAATTTACACTATACAAAAAACGGCTAGGAAAGGATGAATATTAGTATATAAGGGTAATTATGACTATTAGGAGAGGCAAGGACGGTTGAACTGAAAAGGACAACATCCGAACGTTGTTCCAAACCCAAAATGAATCGGCAAAGTAATCGCAATTACACAGCCAAATTTGTCCCTGCCTTGATGAAATTAAGCTTTAACCTTGCCAAAATTTTACCTTACCAGGCCATTATTTTCTGTAGTGGGTTTTTCTTCGGTTTTCGAAATGTTCTCTGACTAGTACATGTAGCTTGGTCATGAACCAAACATCCTCACATTGTTTTGTAATTTATGGAAGGTTTTATTGAGCTCCTTTATAAAGGAAGGTAAAAAAAATTAATTCAAAATTGTTGGCAGAGAAAGGAAGAGATCTTAACAAATTTTCAGTTGCAGTGCTAACCATCTGCTATTTATGACCTTCAATATTATTTATATACCTTATTATTATTATTCAAAACATGATAGTTGTAGATAGCTGTAGAGAAAGGTGTCATTAATTATATTGGCTTCTATTATAACTGAATGAATGAAATTGTTTATTTACCACTTTGGAAGCTATAAAACTGGATAACAGTGGCGGTCAGTATAACTTACAGATATTTTGAGGTAACAAACTCAGAAAAACGCTTAGTATTAGGCACATGCCTGCATGTATGTCTTTACTCCTCCTGAACTGACTATAGCCATGATTAACCTCAGTATTGTTGGTTCCAATGATAGAAGAATAAAGTGGATCTGACCAGTTCTAACTTTCTTGATGACTGATCTAATGCAGGCGAGGCTCTCAAGACCGGATCAAGTGCATCTTGATAACTAATGTAATTATAGTCCCAAATGTTATTCTCAATTCCCTCTTTTGTATTGATTAATTCAATGGGTTGGACAGATAGTCGGGCAATGAAGACCATACCGGCGACGCCTACTCTACTATTGATCTAGAAAGTTTAACACTGTAAAATGGAAATATTATAAATTTACTTCAGAAAATATGGCTTTTTAATACGTTTGCTTTATTAGTGATTAACGTCATACTTGATTTAAAAAGTGAAGCTTAAAAGGAAGTCCTTGTTTCAAAGCAATTGTTAATTTCTTTCTTTCTTCTATAAACTATCTAAATTGTTTTTCCCCTCTTTCGGCAAAAAAACATTATATGCTATAAACAAAGACTTTTTCTGTCCCTTTGAAAATCTTAAAAAAAACTTCAAAAGAATGTCATTCAGAATTCAGAAAGTTGCGAGAACAAGGTTAGCTCTTTTGCAGCGGAAGGCAACGAAAAACAACGCTTCCCGAGGACGCTTAAAGCTTAGTAGAAACACCTTACAATTTAAATTTTTAAATCAATTTTGTTTACAATGTTTCCTACCACAGCATACAATCTGCTCAGCCAGAGAAATGTTTTGTGTTCATTAAATAATAGGCGCCTTGTCAACAAAGTATCATCACTCACAGTGTACTAAGCTCGCACGCGGTCATCTCCAACCAACTTCTTGCTAATCTTACGACAATCGCTTATAAATTGTGGATAAAGAATCGAAATCAGTTTGCAGCTTGAGGTATGATGTTTTTAAATGCACTTTTTATTTGGTGGCTACCGTCTTTGAACACTTAAAGAGAAGAAAACAAAAGTCCAAAACAAACTTATCTTATTTTTTATTTTGATACCTAACTAACCCTAAGCAAGTTCAAACGTTTTTAAAAATACTCGTTGAATTGGAAAAAACTTGAAGTAATTTAGAAAACACTTAATTTGCTGCACTACGTGCCGATGAATAACGATTTGAGAGGCAACCCTAAGAACAAAAAACAAAAAATATTTTTGCATCTTCTGGATTTTCATAAATAAAGAAAATACAAGGTCTACACTTGAAATAAAGAAAAATACTTTATTGGAGTAAAACGGAACAGCAGAAACAAAAAATCTAAAACCAGGGCACATTATTAAATGACACTAAATTCAATTTGTTATGAATCTTCTTTCGTGTTCTCGCAAACAAAATAACGATATAAATATCCTGATGGTACAACCACAACTTAAAAAAATGCTGCTCTGCTGGAAACTCAAACAGAAGCTTTGTGATTGACTTAAATAAATCTAAGTAAGCTTTATAATTTCGGCGACCGATTATTGTCTGTCTTTTGTGTTTAAACATTCGTTAGTCACTGTAACGTCACAACAGCATGCACCTGCAAAAACTGTAGCGCAATTAAATTTGCTTCATAACAATAATCTATTTCTTTTTATGTTGGGTACAGTTTCTGTATAAGATGCGTTTGTCAGTTGCTGATATTTCTGAATTGCGCGTAAAGGAAATCACGGTTTTAAAGTAACTAGTACTGCAAGTCTATGTAAAGAAACACCATGCCGTTGAAAGTATCAAGAAGCAGAAATATCTCACTTTTTGTCCAAACTGGAGTTCAAATGCGAATCACTTCTGCAGCAAGTTCCTTTACTAATGAAGACGTCGCCAAATAACGGCAAAGAATGACTAGATTAGCTCAAGTCGAAAGTCTGGGTGCATATATAAAGTTTCAGGAGCTGTAGAATCTAACTGTAAAATATCGTGGAAAAGTTCTAATTTATTGACTTTTTTCCTCTGGAAGGTTTAATCGCAAACGGATAAACCACCATGGAGTCAAAATGGATGATTTTTCTAGCAATGGGGTTAATATACTTGCGCTATGCAAATGCAATAATCAAGCAAGACCTCTCCAAGTAAGTGAAATGTACTATGACTATATGCTTACACCGACGAAGGACTCCAGTCCCAAACGTCAATTAAAAATTCTGTTTTTTATTACGGTATAAAACTTATCTATTTGTAAAACTGTTTTTTTTAATCACTGTCTTCTTCACTCAGAAATTGTATTTCTTAAAACATCTCCCTCAGCTATAAGTTTAAACTTTGATAGATTCAAATTCTCTTGAAGGTCCTTGCGCATCTATAAACTATTAAAATATTTAAAATAGTCACCTTTCTCGCACGGTATACAAAAAAACAGTTAGTGTCTTTTATAAAATAAATGCAGTTTTAAGTTCCAAGCGCACTCTCGGCTTTTCTAGAAGCGATAAGAAGTCAGTAGTAGCTCCATTAACAATCAGTTCTTATTCACAACACGATAAACACTCGTGTTTACAACTGAAAATAAGTTGTACTTAATAAGCAAAAATTAAATTGCGCATAGAAATATTCCTACAATCATGGAGGTCTTGTCATAACGACTGCTAACTGACGAAATGTATTTTTACTAAATTTATGTTTCTGAAATACCATCAAAATGTGTTGTTTTTGAGCAAATGAGGTCTTTTTGTCGCGCAGGTGATTTTTGGAAGAACCTGCTTAGAAATAGTAAACATCGACTGGAGTCAATCATTCATAATTAAATACTTACAATTTCGTGTGCACAAACGTTAAAAAAAAGTTTGACTAATGTATAACACATACGTATATACTATAATACTGTTTGTAAAAAGTCATTTGGGTAATTTGTCTTTTCCATATAATTCAAACAACAAATATGTCAAGTGTTTGATCATGCACTGTGTAACAAATTGAATAATTTTGATTACTTGAAAATATATTCTTAAAAGAAAAAGTTACAAGCTTTAATACTAGTGGCTCCAAGAAGTTGTTTTTGGTTGGTATATGCTAAAACAAAATGCTTTGGCAAGTACACCTTTTTACTGAACGACTTTACTTTCGTCTACAAAGCCAAAAGTATTCGCGCGTGCACCAACAGCAGTTTCTGCTGTGTTTCAAACATAGAAAAACAAACTTTACATGACTCCTTGCTTGTGAAATGATTACACGCTGAATACTAGTCAAACCAACTATGTTCTGGGACAATATCTTCGGCTCCGAAGGGG
The DNA here is from genome assembly GCA_025331085.2 of Zoanthus sociatus. Taxonomy (NCBI): domain Eukaryota; kingdom Metazoa; phylum Cnidaria; class Anthozoa; order Zoantharia; family Zoanthidae; genus Zoanthus; species Zoanthus sociatus. The sequence goes on along the minus strand of JAOBAY020010686.1, from coordinate 151 downwards.
AGGGAGAACGGTCATCTATAGGATGAACACTAACAAGAGATTAAAACATACAAAAGCCCGAAAACTAGCTATTAAACTTATTTCGCTGTTTTACACCTATTTACAAAGTGTGTTCACCAAATCTGCTAAGATTGTAGAGTTGCGCACACAA
>JAOBAY020010638.1:0-15151 GCA_025331085.2 Zoanthus sociatus | reverse complement strand
ACCACGGCCAAAAATTATAATTGTCATTAAAAATAAACTAGGTTTAAAAAAATGAAACCATTCTTAAAAAATTAACCAGTTTGAGAAAATGAAACTGTTTTGAAAATTGAATGTTTTCTACAAATACACGTTTGTAAACCAAAAAATGGAGGCAAACATTTATATTTTTCTAACATTGCCAATTGGCTTTGAAATCAATGAGGCAAGATCATGCATAAATAAATTCAAATCTGTAATACTTTCTTTATCTTTGAATAAAAAAATATTGAATTAGAATACAAACGGTAATTTTTACTCACAATTTTTACCTGCTTAGTTTTGAAGTATTTTGCTCAAATTCATTCTCCGTCTTGAGTACGACGGAATTTTATTAGTTCCCTCGGGGGTTGGCGGTCGACCAATAAAAATTTAGCGTTCAAATTTCGAACTTTTAACGGTAAAAGACGAGCGTTTCTGCAAGCGTCCTCTTCCTCTTCCTATCCCCATTCCCTCGCAACCTCGGCGCCCCATCTCCCTTCGTTTTGCGCTTGCTACGCAGGCTAACTTTTTAGCTATATTTTTTACTTGTTTGGTCGCACAAACTGAACCACAATTAACTAAGCTGCTTGTTATGGCAAGTAGAAGGTGACTTCAATAGAAATGGAACCTCATGATCAATTTTAACCTTTAAACGCCAAAGGAGGGATGGGAGGGCGGATGTTTTGAGATTTTATGAAGCCCAATAATTTTTAGTAGCTGTTACGTAATAGATGACATGTATTGAGCAGCGATTTCCGATTTGCCTACCCCAATTTAACGCTTCAAAATCAAAAATCTTGAAACATGAATTTTTTTTAAAATTTTATCAAAAAAATCTATCTTTGATTTAGAGACGGCAACTTAATATTCAAAAATACCTATAAAGTTAATTGTGAATGACTATATCGTATTTCAAAAACACGGTTTATTTTCACTTTTTCTTATTTATTTGTGCAATATGCTTGTGATTATGAAAAAAAACATATATTATATTTATGAAACCACTGCCCTACTGGCTAAATACAAGGGTGAAATATTTTATGTTTAAAAGTTTTAAAAATGAACTGTATTCCATTTCTACAAAAGGCTCGAAATAAAATGATTCATTCCTTCACAAAGTTCAAAACGATCGAGATATCCAAATATTATTACAATATACATGTGTATACACTCACCTAAACACACTGTAATAATCTTATTTGTTTCAACAAATTAATCAAGATCAAAGAAGCGGAACTGACCTTTCTTTGGTAGATCCTTGTTGCCCCAACTAAATTTTGATGACCACTGGTCCACATACCAGTAGGATGCGTTCCCTAAAGCTATCCCTGTGTTCCCAACCTCAACACGAACAAAGGCTTCAATAGTTTTGCTATGAGCCCTGGTGGTACATATCAGTTCATTGGAGGACGCAGTGGTTACGTCACACGTTGTTCCATCTATCGTAACTTTGTTATTGGACGGTGTTGTGTCAAAGCCGGAACCTTTAATTGTCAACACATCTCCTCCTCCCGTTCCCCCGCGGACGGGAGACACTGAAGTAATTACTGAAGTTAGAGAATCTTCATAAGTAAAAACGTTATTTTTCTCAAATGTTTGCCCAGAAAGCGATATTCGGACAGCGCATACTCGACTAGCTCCCGAACCAGGGGAATCCTGCTTATTGGCTGGTACAGAACAAAAAAGTTGGGATTCTGTTGTATTATCTAAAGAAAGAAGCGGGCAAGTACTACCACAGATCGTAACCTCAGCAGCTGCGCTGAAGCCGTAACCTCGAAGAGTGATTATTCTTCCTCCACCAAATCCACTTTGAGATGGGGAAATGCTGTTAATCTCCACTTTATATGTAAACTCAGCGGTTGAAGTTGCCAATCCTTTGTTTGCAACCATGACAACTACGGGAAAAGTTCCTGCTGCACGAGGTCCTAGTTTGCAAGTTATTTCACTTGATGTTGCATTTGTAACCAGGCATGATTTTCCTCCTATTACTACAGTAATGTCATCCGATGAAGAGCTCTTAAAGTTTCCTGTAACTGTCAGTAAATCCCCTCCCCTCGATGCATTGGGTGATATCGATGTGACGGAGGGTGTGTCGGCATCAGCAAACACAACACTTCCCATCGGATGATTTTTGCTGTTCACTGTCACCAACACCCTTGCGTCACAAACAGACGTCCCGCAAGTATAAGCAGGAGCAATGCACTTGATTATGTTGACAAGAACACTAGTAACAGGACAGTTCTTTCCAGCAACACTGACAGTTGTCTTATTTTCTAGCGAATCGAACCCGTTCCCTTGCAGGGTCAGCTCCACTCCTCCATTCTTACCAATAGACGATGGTGAAACCAGCGAAAGGAGAGCTTCACTTGTAATGTTTGATGAAGTTGAGAACTGAGCATCTCCTTTAACGTCAACATTTACTACGACGTCGTGTGTTCCAGCGACCAAACCAGGCAGAGTGCATTCGATCTTCCCTTCAAAGCTTTCTGTTACTTCACACGCAACTGAACCCATTTTGATATGAACATCTGATTTGCTCGTGGAAAAACCTGATCCAAAAAATTGGATAGTCTGAAAGGTCTGATTTACAGTTGTTGGAAAAAATTCAGTTACCACTGGAGTATTAACGGTTTTGAATGCAAAGACGCAACCTGATGGATTGGAACAATTACTTTTAATCTTGTTAACAGTGACACTCACGTGCTGCGGGTCTTCAGAAAAATCTGTTCCGGGGTCTTTTGTGATACAAACTAACTCAGAATAAGTCGCATTGATAATCGTACATCCAGACGCGATATTAACGACATTGCCTGACATGAACTCAGCAAAACCGCTACCCGAAATGGTGATTTTTGTGCCTCCCCTTTTGGAGCCACTGCTTGGGGTGATTGAATCAATGACTGGCTGAAGAGTAAAATGTCCACTTTCAACTATTGCTTTTCCTCGATTGCGCACATTCAAAGCAACAGACATCTTCTCTCCTACTTGTGGTTTGGTCGTCACGTCAAGGATGCATGTAACCTCACTAGATGAACTGGACTGAACAACACAGCTGTGGTTGTTAAAGGCAACTTTATTATGACACGATTTGTCGCTAAAACCGATGCCACGAATAGTTATCAAAGTTGAGTTATATCCATTTTGTGGGCTAACACCAGTCACGATGGGCGTTTGGCACGACCAATATAAAAATTGAGCTTTACTGTCTGATGAAGGTTTAGAGACGTTGCAAGGAGAAAGCGGTTCGGACAAATTAGCATTGCAGTCCTTTGAAACGGTTCCTTCATGACTTGAGATATCTAACTCAGCATCAAATCCTAAATAAAAGAAAAGCAAATCAATTGACGTTTATTTAACTGTAGAAAAGGCATTTCAATGTTTCAGGGCTAGGCGAGTCTGACGAAAACATTAGCATTTCCTGGCACGTTTTTATTGAAGAAAATTTATTTTTCATCGAGTTATAAATGTGGTATGTGTTTTCCTTTGGAAAATATTTAGATTTTTTTTTTTTGCCTGAGTGTATTTGAAAAGAACAACTTCAGTACTTCACTGGCTACAGTGGCTTATATGCTGGAGTTTTACACTGTTTCATATGTTTCTTAAGTACACGAATTCATAACGCTGTGCTCCTATGGAACCAAGGAGAGTTAAAAGACTTGAGTTATATTTCTGCTTTTATCGACATATGAGATCAAGAGGATAAATCAACGCCAGACAAATTTCCAACTCCCTGCAAGGCCGGGAAGGAACCTCTTCTTCCCCGTTCCTTCTTTTCCCTGTTCTTTCTAACTCTCTACAAGACCGGGAGGGAACCCCTTCTTCCCCGTTCCTTCTTTTTTTTCGTCTCCTCTGCCCCTTTCCTCCATCCCCATTCCTTTTCCCACGTCCCTTCTTCCCTGCTCCTCGATCCCTGTTCCTTTAAGGCTATTTCACCAACGAAACAAAACTCTTGATGCGTCTATGACTTTCGTACCAGAGCGATAACGAATTCCAGTTACTATTTTTCCTCTTAGTAAACGAATTGCTTCAGCAACACAGCCCCACCCGATCTGGAGCCAGTTTGAAACACTAACCCCTCAAGCTAATGGAGGAGATGATCGCACATTTTATCCTAGATTTAAAATAATTGCGCATATCTCCGATGTTCTAGACAATAAAACGATTTACGAGAAACAAATAATACTTACCATCCAACTGAACATTAATTATTTCAGCCACAGAATGCAGGCCTGAAACAATGATCCTGCCCTTCATAATAATTTTTCCGCTATCATCGACGGGACCGCTGGAGTAGTAGTACGTGCCAGGTTTGGTAAACGTGTGACTGAACGATCCGCTGTTGCTGGAATCGCTTCTGAAGCCAGTACCGTCATAGTCAGTTGAAAAACTTGTCGTCTGTTGAACTCTGTATTTTAGTGCTGACAAAAATTGTCCAGCCCAGCTCCACTGTAGAATAAATTAAAGAAGAACAATTCCTTCTAAGACGATTGTTCTCTAGTAATTTTTCAGTAATCTTACTAACTAATTTCTTTATTTACTTTGTAATCAGTTAGCACTGCGCTCTGGTTTCCAATTATTTATACTTGTACAAAAGACAAACTTAGGTATGTATAAAGAGGACAGAGATAATGAAATAACAAGTTCATGAAAAGTGAATATTTGTATATGAAAACGCGTCCATGGTGTGAAACAATGGAAAAAGATTTTCTTGAAACAGCCAATGGTTAGCGTGCGTTTATCGATTATGGAATTCATGCGGCAAGATTGGAGAACATGAAAAAAGCGCGTACCTCTCTAGCTCAAAGAGTGCTCCTAAACCTTCCATTCTTAAATCCAATTACAAATAGCTTAAACATGGCAATTTCTTTTATAACATGGTCAACAATTTCGTAACAATTACAAAATAATGTTTTGAGTCGCAATATATTTTTCTAAAATATTTTCAAAAAATTCAAATAGTTGACACAGAAACCAACTTATTATATGCACCAATCTCCTCCCCTATTAGATTTAGTGCATACTCCCACAATCGTCCGTGGATATAAACATATTTAGATGTGCGCTTACACCATACTTTTTAAAGGTGACGAATGAATTTGCCAGCTATGTTATTTTTTTAACTTTACCTGTTTATGGAGAGAGTCATTAAAAAAGAGTTGCCAAATTTCAATAGCTCAACACAGCCAAAAGAATTTAAAATAACTGATGTCAATGTTGCTGAGAGAGGAAACCGGAAAATCTAAATTGATATTACCAAGCCCGCAGCTGAAGTCCGGGGCTCGTTTTACACGGTAGATGAGGTGGAGACCCAAGACCAGGCTTCGTATTGCATAGTAGATCAGATCAAAACCCAGACCCGGGCTTTATAGTGCATGGTACGCTAGGTCGAGGCCTAGGCCCAGGCTGAGTGTTGCACGATAGGTCAGGTGCAGGCCCAGGCCCACGCTTCATATTGCATCATGGGTCAGGCTTAGGTAGAGGCCAAAGTCCAGCTCTGTATTATAATGTCGGAGGAGTGAATTAGGACCGCTTCTTCACCAACCTCACTTCAAAAAAATTTAAATGATTTTAACTTATTTTAAGATTACCTGAACAGTGTCGCAAATATTGATAACAATAGTAGACGGAGACCACTTGTAGCCAAGTCCAAATTCTGTCAAACAAATATAAAAGGTCGTTTTCAAGCAGGGAACTTGGTTTGCGTTTTTTAACATATATATGAGAAATTCTGCCTATTTCTAGATTTAGCTTGAAAAAAAACACAGATCAAGTAGTGTACGATCTCTTTTTAAAACAAAACTCTCAATACTAATTTCATGTAAACCGTATAATCCCAATGTAATTCATAGAGCCCCTGATACAACCACATAATTTTCAATGTCAAATGCAATTATTATTGAGAAGATTAATATTTTGAAAATCATTATCACTATACAAGGACAAATGGGAAACCTCCCTCTTCAAAGCGCGGGCCGATAACTAATCTGGCAGGCGGTAATAACGTAACTTCCGCCCTGGATATGACTCTTCAATGGTGTGTCTCATGATTGTTTTCCACCAATTAACATTCAGAATTTTCAACTTAGCAAGGAAGCCATTTGGTTCCTCTGCTCTCGCTCTTTCACGGTGTCTTCAACTTTTAAGAGACGAAATTTGTGAAAATAAAGTTAGCTCTAACCATTGTATATTGTGTTAGTGTTATGTTATATATTTACAATTATTTGGCCTTGCATATTAATAATAATGCCGCTGTGCTCGGGCGAAAATTTTACTACCCGGGCCAAAAATAAACAATCTGCCCTCCAAAAGTTGTGTTATTCCCTTATAAAACTATGCAACTACGCATGCGCAGAGGAAGTGGCAGCAGTGAACAGCTGTTTCGCTCTTTATAGAGCTTGTCAGCACTGCATAGCGAGGCACTAATAAAGACGCAAGTTCTTTTCCATCAGTGTCCGTTACTACTACGATGGACCTACCAATGTAGGTCTCTTTAAACCTCAGTCACCATACATTAAGTGTGGGACTTTTGGCTGGAATGTAATCACGACGTAGTTGCTCAACGAGAATAACCTTCCAGCACACAACATCCATATCATAATCATTACAAGTATAATTATCAACATTACATTGTTAACATTATCAAAAACATTTGTTATCGTGACGCTTAATTACCTTCGTGAGTTCCTCCATTGGTGACACTCACTGTTTTACAATTACTGGGGGTTTCTGCGATTATTTGAGTAGACGTACTGGATAAAATGTTTGCCAGCTTGCCACCAACAAACACTTTGTTTGCTGAAGTGTTGGAGCTAAAACCCTCTCCTGCTACAGTAAGCCGCGTTCCTCCAATGACTGATCCTTCTCTTGGAATGATGCTAGTCACTTTCAGTTTAAAAAGGTAGCTGACTTCGCCGTCGGCATGTCCTTTCTCAGCATCAATCACTACCACCTTTGCTACACCTGGACCATGTGGTGAGACATGACATTCAATTTGAGAGTCTATGACGGTTTTGACATCACAGTTAGCCTTGCCAATCTGGACACGAATGTCAGAACTGTTTCCAAAGCCAGAACCGGCTATAACAAGTTTTTCTCCTCCTGTAACAGAACCCTCAGCCGGAGTGACGCCAGACACAGTTGGACCTTGTAAGTATTCAAATGTAAAAGAACCTGACGTTGAATGATTTCCCACTGTGACAACAACTGGGGCTGTTCCGTTTGGGTGAGAAGATGTCATGCACGTGATACGAGAATGGTTAGCAGTTAATACCTCACATCGAGAACTGCCTATCGTAACGTTGACATTTTCTGTAATCATGCCAAAGTTACTTCCGTCTATGGTTACAATCTGACCTCCACCGCTTCCACCAGAAGATGGGTTTATTGAATTCACCGCCACAATGTAAGAAAAGGTTACCGGCTCGGGGGTATGCTTTGCAAACCCTTTTGTCTTTACCCTAATAGATATGGGCTGTGCTCCTCCAGAACCATAACCTGTTCCAGAAAAACAGAACGTTTAAGTCAACGTTAGTATGTTTGTTTTTCAAATAATAAGACATTCAAAATAGTAATTTCCAACGCGTTTAGCATGTTTTAGTGATACTTCTTTACCATAATGTATTTTTCTTCAATACAACAAAAATAACGTGTTCAGGTAAGTGTGAAACAAGATATCTGCACACGCATTAAAAAAACATGTTTCTTAGAAAAATACGTTAGGTTGGCTGCAAGAAGAAAGATCAGTTATAACTAACGTATCTTTAATCGTGTCATTGTGCAGGCACAAAGGATCTATAAGGCCATTCTAACAACCAAAAAAAAGTACAGATAAATAGCACTACTTGACATCAAAGGTTTCATTACATTTTAAATCTTTAAACTTAGATCATAATAATAAACTACATCATATATTTTGGTAAACTTAAACATAATAATTTTTGTATTTCGATTTACAGAAACATCTATCGCTCAAATCTCAATTATAGGTCGGATATGATACGCTACCTTAGTACTTCAAGAGGCATCGAGTTAGCTACTGGTACACAAAATTAATGTTGTGATACATAAGATATGCTAACCTGCCCAACACGTTATGGTTGTTTCAGAACTGGTGCTCACAGCGCATATACTTCCTCCAATCAAAACTTCGTTTAGGGATGTATTGTTTGAAAATCCATTGCCAGTAAGAGTAAGTAATGTTCCTGAGCCAATTGACCCACCAGGCCCTGACTTTGGAGAGACTGAGGAGAGCTCGGGTGTTTGGGAACTATTGTACTGGAACGAGCACGTACCTCCATGGCAACTACCGATCATATTATTGACTTCCACAACAACCTTTGAAAAGATTTGAAGAGAGAGAGTTACAATAAACTTCAGAATGGAAGCCATTCCATATCTACTTTCACGTAAATAGAAGTGCTCCTGGTTACACGCGACCGCAAAAAACCATAATGAGTCCTTACTGCTATAAGTTAACATTAGTTAGACATAATACTGTAATATTCAAACCCTTTGGTTTAACGTAGCTATTACAAAGGAGCACTTGGTCCATTATAGCTTAATACCTGAGGCGTTTTGCTAGGTACTCTTAGGAACTGTCCCGGAATCGCATCCATAAATAGATGGCCGTCCTTTAGTGTGGAAACACTTAAAGTGGCCTGATGCCCTATGATATTGGTTCCATTAACCTCCAGCTGAGGATGATTACCGCCAACAGATGTCCACTGGATGTCCCATTTGAAGAATGAACAAGCACCCTGACGTGTAACTTTCAGTGTCCCTGCGCCCTCAAACTCTTCCTCCATCATCTCTTTCAGCATATTTTCAGTTACTCTTGCAGGAATGTCTGAAACATGAAAAGTTATCGAAGCGGAAAGCAAATTAGATTAAACATTTTTCCTTAATCCAACGACTTCTTCAGTTATTGTCACGTCGCCATAAATAAAATGATTGATAACATACAAATAATATATTATTTACTCCTTGGTGGTTCTAGTTTGAATCACAGGTATTGGATACTACCAGAAAGCCTGTGTAGCAAGCGCAAAACGGGGGGAAGGTGGGGTGGGAGAAAAAAAGATGGGAGACTGAGAAAAGAAAGGGAACGGAGCGCTCGCATAAACCGCTAGTAAACTCGCCTTTTTACAGTCAGAATCGGTCCGTAAAATGTTTATTGGTCAAGAGGTATCACCTGAGCTTAAAACTCTCTAAATTCCATTTTGGACAGCCAACAAGGCAAAAGTTTTTTTATTTTGATACTGTGTGTGTTTATCAAATTGCTATCTAATTTTAAAGATAATAATACAATTTTTATTGTAAATCCTTAAGCCTTATCTTCCAGTAACTTCACTTTTCATGGTTGCAAATTTGAACAAGACATATCTGCTATCACGCCTCTAAAGAGTATAATGCAAGATCTATTTTCAAAGTCAATTCAATATAGATATGGGCTTGTGATTCGACGGTTTGACGGATATGCATGGTGTCTGAAAAGTATTCCATTTTGTATGCGTCCGGACATAAAGATGCTATGGATGAGAAAGTTCTCAACATATTTTAAAAGGGTAACGCGTAGTTTATTAAGACATCATTAATACAACAGCAACAACAACCTTTATTTCACCCTCAATACAGTAAAAACCCGCAAACAAGAACACTCATTTTCGGGGTTCAGGCTGATTGGGTTCTTATATATCGGGTATTTTAGGTGAAATCAGCCTGAAAGTGTTCTTAAGTGCTCTTAATTTTTTACTTCAAAAAAAAATGTAAGGGATTTACTAACTATGATGAAATACATAACATTTTTGCCTTGTCTGTTGAAAATGAAGGATGTGACTGACACTTTGACAAATGGTGACATTCATTTTATTGCATATTTTTCATGTAATCATAAGACTTTTAATTCGAAATACAGTTGTTGTATACATTTGCTATACACAGCAAATGAAATTGCTAGCACTTATACAGAGATCTTAGTACAATACCACAGTAAAGTTACAGACACTATTTGTTCTATTAAACTGAAAAGGGAAGAGTTTTTATATATAAGAACCAAGGGTTCATTAACGTCTTTTACTTCACTATATTTTCTTAAAGAAAATAATGTGAAGTAAAAGACGTTAATGAACCCTTGATAAGAATAATTTTCAATTTTTAGGCTGAATGTGTTCTTATAATATATGCTCCTTTTTTACCAAATTTCAGCCTTGGTGTTCTTAATCCACATGTTCTTGTATGCGGGTTTTTACTGTATTGTGTAAAATCTATTGAACATTATTGAACCTAAAAGCTCAGGTTGACATGTAGAAGTTTTTGATTTAAAGTTGCATGGTTTTTCCCATAAGATGTGGATCGCTTCTTTTATCCCTAACCGAAAATCAGTTGAAGCTTGGTCTTTTATCTTAAACGAATTACTAGAATCGAAAGACCTACATTCCTGCAAGTTTAATGGATGTTTGTATATGTGAAAGGCCTTATTCGTTTGGAGATACAACGATACTCGTATGGAATGGAAAAATGTCGGAGAGTTTTATCGATGTAACAGTCTCCTTAGCATACACATGACAATTTTAATACCACGTTAGGGCGGAGTACAGCAAAGATTAGGTCCTTCTCAGAAAACAAAGAGCTTATCTTCAAGGAAGAGAATACTAAATTATGTATTTGTAATAATGAAACAATAGCGTTCGGTAAGATTGCTTGTAGATACATTCACTTATTTATTGATTCATTCATTCATTTCTCTATACTTTTATTCATTGGACTCTCGATTTATTGCATGTTGGAGATTTGACTTGCGTAACTGTTTTTATTTTTTGTAGTAAGTCAACGAAAATTTGCTGTTCCTTTCGTCATGACTGTGATGTTCTTACTTGGTGTGCCATCTGCCCTCAGCCTCCAAATACTGGTGAACCAGGTAGGATACAGATGCATGAAAGTTTATAAAACGACAACCTGGTTAGCCTAGTTGGTAAGGTTCCAGTCTATCGTGCAGGAGGCTCGGGTTCGTTTGCCGGCCGGACCAACACTCAGGGTCTTAAAACGATTGATGAGAAAGTGCTGCCTTTGCTCTAACATCTGCGAACTGTTAGACTTTCACGTCTTCTCGGATAAGGACGTTAATCCGTAGGCCCTCGGGGACATATCCGTGTTTATGTGTGTGTGTGTGTGTCTGTCATGTGAAAGGTCTCCGTCCATCTTAGAGTGGTAACTATGGTGTCCCCAATTAGTAGGCCTTTGGCCAGCTAGAAGACTTGACACCTACATAAAGTCTTTATTATTATAGAAATAAGATAACTACTCATGACGACTTCCGAAAGGGGTTTTTCAAATGATGTAAATAAAATCCCCTTCACCTAGTTTAAAGTCCTGGGCCCGGTTCCACAAAACTTCGATTAACTTTATCCTAGATTAAGACAAAATTAAAATATTAAATTTTTTATAAGTAAAGCTTTGTTATGCTTACAAAATACTGTTCAGTTTTGCCAATGAAGAAACATGTTAAACCCAAAATTCCAGCCCAAAGCAAGCTATAGAAGGTAGAAAACAGGAACATGGATCATAAAATAATCTTGGATTAGCACTAATCGGGTTTTGTGTAGCAGGGCCCTGATTAGTAGGATGCAGAACTGGATTAAGAAAGTAACTTCTTTATCTTTTTTTCTTTATGCTGAGCAGAAAAACCTTATCTTAAGTAATGGGAAAGCAGTCGAGGAGTAGGAGCTCAAACTTGCCATTGTGGTTTTAAATTATCTGGTGCTTAATCCTATAGAGGAACTGGTGGCTGCATTGCACAGTATGAGCCGGGTGTTCTCTTTTTTTCTCTAGCGCGTATATCTGCTATCTTTACTTATCATGTATATCATTCTACTCTGAAGTTCCGAATAATAGTATAAAGCAGAATAATTGTACATGGTTGGAAAATCTTTCCAAATTATTAATAGTACAGGGCAAAGTAATAGTATAGAGTTGAGAAAAATTAAAATCTGGTTAGCCCAGTTGGTAAGGCGCCAGTCTGTTGTGCGGAAGGCTCGGGTTCGATTCCCGGCAGGACCACCACTTAGGGTCTTAGATAATTGAGGAGAAAGTGCTATCTTTGCTCTAACATCTGCAAACGGTTAGGCCTTCACGTCTTCTAGGATAAGGACGTTAAACCGTAGGTCCAGCCTCTCGATCTCTCTGTTGAAGGACTTAATGACACACTTGTCGCTAAGAGTAGGGTCGTGATCCCGGTGTTGTGGTCTCTTTCTTCCACTGAGGGCACTTCTTATTGGCTGCCAAGTTGCGCCTTAACATATGAGCCGCTCCAGCGGACTTTCTAAGACCCCAACTGTTTGCCCTCAACTGTAAATGTAACTTGTAAACAGGTTCTGAAAAGCCCCGAGGGGAGAACCTGTATATCTGTCATATCATATCATATCATATCTCATTCATGTTTCTCGATCTTATGCTAACAGCCGTGTGGGCTCCGGGAATGAGGGAAACAAAAAATAGTGCATGATTGCTGTTGGCATTCTTTTATGCTGCAATTTCATGAAAACACAATCAGTTTCTTAAGAAGTTGCAAGTTCATTTGCTTTTACTTTGGACACCACCTGGTTAATGTAGTTGGAAAACTGTCAGTCTATGTCTTACGGGAGGCTCGGGTTTGATTCCCGCTCGGACCAGTACTCAGGGTCTTAATAAAATTGAGGAAAAGGTGCTGTATTTGCTCTAACATAGATCTGAAAATGGTTAGATTTTAACATCTTCTCGGATAAGGACGTTAACTGTAGGCACTCAGAGAAATATATTCTGTGTCTATGTGTGTGTGTGTGCGTCAGGTGAAAGGTCTCCGTCCACCTTAGAGTGGTAAAGATGGTGTCCCCAATTGGTAGGCCTTTGGCCAGCTAGAAGACTTGACATCTAAATATAGTCTTTATATATTCATTTATTTATTTATTTATTATTATTATTATTATTATATTTTTCCTAACCCATTTGAAAAAACTATATAAAAATGTAAATTTTTGAAACTCGACTGACAAGCTGTCAAAGTGATATCAAAACAATATCATGTGCTGAATTTCTGCCCGCGCGCGATATTACCAAGTATTTTTTTTTAGAATTGTAATTAATTATAGTTTCCCTTTTCTGACAAACCCAGCAGGGTACACAGAACTATGTAATTATTACTTATTACAGGACTTCGTGTGGGGATTTGGTCTGATCATCAGTGGGTTATTGACAGCAACCATTGCTATAAGATGTGGTACTAAAAGATTTAGAAGAGAACTTGTAAACATGGTTTGTGATTAAGTTTTTCTTATTATATTTTCTAGTTTAGGCACAAAATTCTAACCCTTTGTAATATGTGTGGTGGAGTTAACCTGTTGTGGATTAGTATCTCTTCTTTGGGAGTTAACGTAATGGATTAATGTCTCGTCCATGGGAGTTAAGGGGCGGACGTGGTTGGAGCAGTTGGGAAGATCTCTGCTTTCCAACCACAAGGTCCCCAGTTCAATCGCGGCAGTTTGCCGAAATTCGAATATTTGTATGACCTTCTTTTTCGTCTAAGCCAACTCAGCTTTCCATGCTTCCGGTGTAGGTAAATGAATACCAGTGTTTGCTGAGAGCAAGCCTGCGCGATTGATTAGTAAGCGTGCAAGTAACTCATAGTTTTGTTAACGATGATTAAAACATAATGAGAACAGAAATTCTGAAGTTTTGTAGTTTTTACCAAATTAATCAATAATTAGTCTTTTCCATCTTCTTCCTTTTTGTTTGGATATCACTTGTGATATTTCATAATAGTATTGTAATAGTTTTAAATAATGATAATAATAATGATAATAATAATAATTGGGTGTATGATTTTTCTCACACGTGAAAAAATTGCAATACGCGGCTTTTGATTGGGCTTATCGCTTTTCAAATGTCGATATGCGAATCGTGTCTGGCTGAGAACAATAAACGTACGAAAAGATGCAGTTCTTGATACTGTTTGAAAACATTGCTTATAGTGTACCGTAACCTTAATAAACATTTAATGACAGTGAGGTTTGTTTCCCCTCGACCCCCAATGTTCGGCTCCTTCTACAGGTACCGTAGACAAGTAACACAGATTACGTAAATGCAATTTTAGCAATGAAAAACACTAAAATAAAGCTCACCGAGGAGAACCGTGGTGTTATACCTCCCCACTTAAAGCAGAACAGTAGACGGCTGTCAGCTTACAACTTTCTTGTAACATGGTACAAATTCCAGTAATTTGCATATGAAATAAGTCTCAAATCATAAATGTTAATTCAAATCACAAATGTTCAAACTTCGTTAAAACTTTTGTTAGTAGATTTCGCGATTTTGTCACATAGAAGCTGTTCAATTTCTTCTTCAGTTTTCGTTTGAAACCGTTTAGCTGCCATGTATGCCTTGGCGCTGCTGACATACAAATTTGCTTTCAAAGGTGTTTCAAAGGTGCGCGAACTGTTTACTTACGAGTCAAAAGTTCAAGTCGTTATCTTCCAACGGAGTTAGTGGGTTTTGTTTTCTCTAGCTAAATAGTTAGTGAGTTTTGACCCCTGACAAGTGACACGTTCTCCTCCAATCGAAAAACGTACTTGAGCTGGGAGGTAAAACATTGACCTTTAAAGTTTGTGCAAACAATATTAACATTTTAAAGACGGTATCATACTTTTAATGGTTGTTTATTTCAGTTCGGGACAAATGACTGGAAGCTGCCCTTGTTATGGGAATATATTATCAAGTAAGATTTTATTTAGTTTCATTTTCATTTTGTTTGCTATGGGTCTGAAGGAAATATAACTTTCTTTCAGTTAACAACCAATCCCTTCTTAACCCAACCTTCTTATCAGGGCCTCTCTATCCTAGAGAAATGGAGAGACCCTGGGAAGGAGGTTGCTGTTTACCATACAGTCATATTCTCATACATGTTCTTTTTGTTGAGTTTATCATATTCACGTCATCACAATCATCACCCTCTTCATCATCGTAAATATCATTGTAATAATAATAATAATAATAATAATTATTATTATTATTAATATAATAATGGAAATTTTATTTTCATTATTCCTTATGCATTTTTACAATTGTAAATCTCGCTTATAAAAGGTAATTTACAACTGACTACTTG
>JAOBAY020010575.1:0-13389 GCA_025331085.2 Zoanthus sociatus | reverse complement strand
CGATGACGATGACGATGACGATGACGATGACGATGACGATGACGATGACGATGACGATGACGATGACGATGACGATGACGATGCCGATGCCGATGACGATGACGATGACGATGATGATGATAATGATGTTTCCAGGCTCAGGGCCTAGCAAGGTTGGTGAAAGTGATGAGGATAAAGAAAGTAAGTCAAACGAGCTGCCTCTGAACATTCACGGATGTCAATATGATGAAAGCAATGAATCAGATGTGGATGCGGTAGATAATATGTTTCAATATGGTTTTGCCTACAAGAATTAGGACACAAAGAGTTTCCGCGAAAGGTACTTCCTTTTCCTAGTGCCCATGCTCGCTCGTAAATTCCGATAGTACAAAACGCAAAGCTTGTAAAGTAACCCCCTGGCCACATGACCTTCGACTGACATCCTTATCTCCAAAAAAGTATTTTCAAAACTGAAAAAGTATTTTCCGAACAAGGAGAATAATGATAAAGCTATTGATGTGCACATCTTGTTTGCCAAATAAATCCTTCGAAAAACAAGCTTTGGCGCCTTTTTGTTGTGTTTTTTAAACAGAACATGAAACCAGATTTCACACACACTATAAAAATAACAAGGTTGTCATCATTCGATATTATAGCATTGTTATTTCCTGTGCATTCATCCCATTCGAAATAAGGCAAATTACAAATATTATGTAGAAATCTGATCCGATCAAATATATTTACTTAACCTCTCAAGTTCTTTGGTAGTCAACTCCCATTGACTAAAACATTTCTAAAACATTCGGTTAAATTCAAATTGTTTTACAATTGGATTTTCAGCTCTTTAGTGTAACATGACAGTTTTGCTTTCATTTAATGAAAGTTAGTGTTCAAGTAATCATGCCAAAGAAATTATTGAGCGACAAGAGGTTTCCAGTGATGTCACTTCAGTACTGAGGTAGGTTCTACAGACTACATTAGTATTTAAAACATCTTTAATATAACTCACTTCTACAAAAATCATACATGTAGCTTTTTTTTCTTGCTTTACGAATATTTTTTACTAATCTGCTCAAATGCAAAACATAATTACGTGATTTATCAATGCGGTATTTCTTTCAATGATTCCATTATACATCTTTATCATTCCGAACATTTTATTTTTAGCTTGAAGAACGACTAATAAAACCAGCGATGAGGTGAGCGATTCAAAATGACGATCAAAAGATATGAGTGCCAATTATTCTTGCAAAATAATCACCCTTAATAACTTAATCCACTTTCATTCATGATCATTAACTTTAAACTGACTAAACACGTCAAATTAGACACTCTAATGGCAATCAGTTGTGCCCATGGACGACTGTTGCAAAACCGATAAGATTTTTTGATATTCCGTTTCTCAAGGCTAAATGAAGCAAACAAGCAAAATGATCATCAGTATTTTTATGGCAAAACGTTTCGATCTTACAGATCATCAGTTCATGATATGGTTTCTGCACCGTAACAGACTCGCTTCTGTTACTGCAAACACATTTTTTTATTAAGAAACTTAGCTGTCTTTGCAATTTTGTTAAGGCTCAATGTCCTTTTTTTCATTTATTTGATTTTCGAGGCTCAAAATGTTGGGTCTTAAATGCCAAATATTTTTCACTTGCCGGAAACCAACTTTATTGCGCTTATTGACAGTTCTTGTGCGCTCGGTTTTTTTTTTCTTATATAATATTCTTTCTAGCATACATTAACTATTATGCCTGTATATCTAATAAATGCATATAACGACCAAGTACAAATACTGAAGGAGATACGACAGTATATGTATAAACAGTACATTGTACACCACATTATTTGTTTAATACGTATTGTAGCTACATTGTTGGAATTAATTAAACCAACACTTGTTCTGTGTAATAACGGATCTCTTCAGTTTAAGTCACAACTCGTCAAAAACGTTAAGTTTCTACTAAAACTCTTGAAAAATTAGCAAATCTATAACATTTTTTAAACTATACACACCCGTTTATTGCACAACTGTTAGATTAGAGCCATTCCTGCACTAATGATGTACAAATCCGAATAAAGTTTAAAACGTTGCAATATGAAAAGTGCCAATTACCTTCATTCACACTATATGGAGGTATTTAATTTTTTGAAAGATGTTTATATGCAAAATCAAAAAGGTACTCAGACTTATTAACGTAACAAAGTTTTTATTTTTAGTTATTGAGATAAAAATGTCCTTGTTTTTTTAATGATTTTGCGATTTTGCACTAACACTATATATCGTTAATATTATTACTATTATTTATGTTCTTCTTATTATTATTTTCTTTTTGTTGTTGTCATTACTATTAGTATTATTTTTGATAATCTATTTCTTCAGTAGAGAACTGTTTTCGACCGTGAAAAGACCGTGAAAACGGACAAGAACCTTCTGTCTAGGTTTTAAGAGATTCCATCTTTTAGGTACTCAGTAGCATTCAAGTACTTCAGTGTCTCAAATTCTTGCTGTCCCTATAGTAATGCTGTTATCTGAACAGCTTTCATTTCACTGTTAGCCGTTCAACAATGCAACAAACGTTTCAAATCTTCCTCATGCACCTAAGAGGCGAACCATTTACGGCCACGGCATGACTAAACATTACCGATCATTTCAATTGCACAACATCTAATATGATTTATTGCACTCATTGCTCTAATTGTCATAATTGATACATTGGGAAAACTGACGTAAGAACGATCTACCTAAACCTGTTTCTCGCCATTTTAATTCCTCTAATTATTCTGTTTCTAATTTTGTTGCATTTGGTTTTCTGTCATCAAGGGTGATAACCATTATAAATCGCAAAACTAAAGAAATGCGACTCATTTCACACTTTGGTTACTCTATTAACCATCTGTTTCCCCGGAACTCTTTTGTCTTTTTAACGATTTTTTCTCAAACATTTCTATTCTTTTATTTCCTTTTGTTTTTACATACCTACCTCATTGCGTTAATTATCTTGCATAACGTCACGATATACCAACCTTTTTATTCCAACGAAAGATTACAGTCCGAAGCGTCATTTCAAAAATTCTTCTCACTAAGGTGTAAAATTTAACCGTTTGTAAAAGTGTTTATGTACTATCGTGACCAGTTTTAACTGACTCAACTATGTACTATCGTGACCAGTTTTAACTGACTCAACTATGTACTATCGTGACCAGTTTTAACTGACTCGACTATGTACTATCGTGACCAGTTTTAACTGACTCAACTATGTACTATCGTGACCAGTTTTAATTGACTCTACTATGTACTATAGTGACCAGTTTTGACTGACACAACTATGTACTATCTTGACCAGTTTTAACTTACTCATCTATGTACTATGGTGACTAGTTAACTGACTCAACTATGTATTATCGTGACCAGATTTAACTTACTCAACCATGTACTATCGTGACCAGTTTTGACTGACTCAACAATATACTATCGTGACTAGTTTGACTGACTCAACTATGTACTATCGTGACCACTTTTAACTGACTCAAATATGTATTATGGTTACCAGTTTTAACTGACTCGACTATGTACTATCGTGACCAGTTTTAACTAACTCATCTATGTACTATGGTGACCAGTTAACTGATTCAACTATGTACTATCGTGACCACATTTAACTGACTTAACTATATATGTACTATTGTGACAACTATGTACTATCGTGACCACATTTAACTGACTCAACTATATATGTACTATCGTGACCAGTTTTAACTGATTTAACTATGTACTATCGTGACCAGATTTAACTGACTCAACCATATACTGTCGTAACCAGTTTTAACTTACTCAACTATGTACTATCGTGACTAGGTTTAACTGACTCAACTATGTACTATCGTGACCAGTTTTAACTGACTTAACTCTATATGTACTATCGTGACCAGTTAACTGACTCAACTATGTACTATTGTGACCAGATTTAACTGATTTAACTATGTACTAAGGTGGCCAGATTTAACCGACTTAACTATGTACTGTCGTGACCAGTTTTAACTGACTCAACTATGTACTATTGTGATCAGTTTTAACTTACTCAATCATGTACTGTCGTGACCAGTTTTAACTGACTCATCTATGTACTATAGTGACCAGTTTTAACTGACTCAACCATGTACTGTCGTGACCAGTTTTAACTGACTCAGCTATGTACTATAGTGACCAGTTTTAACTGACTTAACCATGTACTGTCGTGACCAGTTTTAACTGACTTAGCTATGTACTATAGTGACCAGTTTTAACTGACTTAACCATGTACTATCGTGACCAGTTTTAACTGACTCAGCTATGTACTATAGTGACCAGTTTTAACTGACTCAGCTATGTACTATAGTGACCAGTTTTAACTGGCTTAACCATGTACTATCGTGACCAGTTTTAACTGACTCGACTATGTACTATCGTGACCAGTTTTAACTTTCTCATCTATGTACTATCGTGACCAGTTAACTATGGTTTTAAAAACTATTCAACAAACATGCATAAAACGATCACTGTTTCATAAATATTGATATGATCTCTCTTATAGTTTTATAAAAAAGCGTCTAACATTTTCCGATAGCGTCTGAAAAAGTGATTGTTCCATTAATTCCTTGTGATGAAAAACACCTGCTGAGTTTTACACCCTTAGCAAAGAGTTACTATTACCCTTAGCTAATATAAAAATCGCCTGCTGAGATTGGAGATAATTTGCCGCAACCAAATGCATGTTTTTGCTTTAGTAGCACAAAGCTGCGACATTGATATGAATGTCATTGTCCTTTACAGCAAAAAGTTTTGTAGCAGCTTTAAATAAGTTTTTTCTAATAACATCGATCTAAACTAAAATACGATAGTAACTTTTGCGTACGAACTTTTTGAGAAAAGCGGAAGCTTTTAATTCTATATAGTAAATATATGTATTCAATGACAACTCCCCTAAAGGGGCTTTTCAGTGTCATGTTAAAATTTCCCTCTTTCCCAGTTAAGAATCCCAACTGGTAAGATGCAAACCAATTGGCTATTTCGGCAAAGCATGGTTAATTTGTCCCTGGGGTAACCGAGGACAAATTCATTCAGTAGTCCGAGTCTTCCGCATTCAAATCCCCAACTATAACCACGCACTACTGAGCTGCACTGCCTCGCAGGGGAATGATCTTTAAAACATGAAAAACAAATTGTTTTCGCCTCGAATATCTTGAGGAAAAACAAGTGAACGTACAAATGTAGGCGAGATGAGTTTATCAATTTCATGCAGTCTAGTAAGGAACTGAGCGAGGGATTATTCAAATGTTTTTCCACACTGGACACTGACTGAATTAAGATTTAGCAAGCAATATGTAAACGCTTTTTTATAAGAAACAGTAAATTTTACCGAGGCTCATTTATTTTTTTTGCCTGCTTCAGCCTCAATTTGTTTTTAATTTTGTTCTTACTTCTGCGGGCGGTTTGAAATAAAATTAAACAAACGGACAAGATGCTAATCGTCTGTATTTTGAGGATAATCTCTATACATTTATCCAACGGTTGCGCATTTTGTCCTGCCGTGCAGTCCTCGCCCACAGGCTGCAGAGCTCAATGTCTTTGTTGCCCAACAACAACAACAAGATTCAGTAATGTTTCAACTAGAGACATTTTCACTTTTTTTCAGCCTCAGCCTGAGCTTGTTCTTAAATAGTTCTCTATTTTTGGCTAATCTGAGTCTTACTGTTCTTATAAAGTTATTCTTATAAAAAATGCATGAAAGTTAAAACCAGTATGTGATTAGGTAAGTTATAAGAAAAGAAACGCTTGCAGGCCGTTTGTGTAACTTGAATGATTCAATCGCGTGGCTGCTTTGACCACATAGATGAAAAAAGTGCAAGTATGCAAAACTGATCGATCCTGAAAACCATTATAAAGACAATATTTTAACTCAACGACTGCGATGACTTCCTTTTAAGTTAGTTAGTGAATGTGTTTACCGTCTAGCAAGAAAAGGAAGACACTCCATGGAGAGAGGACTAAGCGTAGTACCTTACTGGAAAATATTGCATGATTGGCAATTGTTATGAGCAAGTCAGGGTGTTTTTTTCTTTTTTCAATTCATCGCCTTACAACATTTGTTTTGTTTACTTTTTTTTCAAACCGAACACATTTAAATGAAAACCGAACGTATACATTTATGTTGAATTTATTATTCATCATCATTGCTATAACAAATAACATTAGGCGCGAGGACCTTTTTTGGTTTCAATAAATAATTTTAAAGAATTGCAGTTAGATTTCCTTTACATTGACACTGCAAGCTTCAAGCCAACACTAATTCGAAAATCTGCTAAATAAAAGTTTAACCAATGCAAATGACGAGAATGAGTATTTAACTTTTAGCTGAGTATTTTTGATTTGTTATTCAAATTGAAAAGAAGCCGGCCTATTAACTGACAGTGTTGAAATGTTTTCAACGTCCGGATTTAATTTCTTCAATTAGCGGAGAAAGCCACTTATGATGCATTTTAGCTCTGCTTTTAAGACATGAAAATCAAATTCCTGGTATACTTACATATAAAACATATTATATATTGCTTTAATAAATATTTAATTAAAAGTTTGTCGGCTACATGTGAGATCCTTCTCTCAGTGTTTCATTACAGTTCATTAAGAAAACTTTGAGCTCTCTGAGGCGCAGCGATTTACTACAGTTTACAGGTAAGAAGCAAAAATGTGTATGAAACAAAACACAGAGAGCTCAATTCTTCTGTCGTCAGTTAAGTTTTATCATTTGAAATTACTTTTCTGTTGGTGCATATTCGTACAGCTATAGCACTTAGAATTTAAAACTAAATATAAGCTGATATCCTGCAAAAGTGTAAAACAAATTTGAAGAATTAATATTTGCATTTATTATATAGAAGCTTGCATTGATAACAAGCATTATGTGATAGTAATATGACCAAGTTTTCCAATGCGAAATATAATTTATTTGATTGTTTCCCGCAAGCGAAAGACTAGTAAAGTTTATAAAGCTCTTATAGTTTGTAAGCAATACGTAGTTGTACTAAACCACGAATCTGAGATGATTTTAAACGATAGATGGCAGGTCTACGACCATTATATTTATAATAGTAATGGTGCTGTGTTACGAAAATAAATGACATAAAATGGAATGCTGCGTCGGTGTTTCTACAGAAACAGTTTTAGAACTTGATAAGTTATACACCGTAGTGAAAAGTAGGGAACTGCCGAAACTGTTAAAGAAATAATTTAAGGTTTATCTCAAAAATTCTTTCATGAAATGTTTGATTTAATAAGCGAAATATTTCGTCAAAATGAAACAAAACAGGCATTATAGATTATATAACTTATAACATTCCCAAGAGAGGACCAGAATGCATGCGGGATGCAGTATCGTGGGACCGGCGAATGGGAGTAGGGGGAGTGGTACCTTTTTCACGACTCACGGTTAGTTTTGCGTCATCACGGTGAACTCAAATATCGTAAAATAATCTCCTAACTTTTACGGTGCCTTGACTGTTTATTTTGTATGCTTCTCATTGGTAACTCATGTTTGCCGGCCGGCAAATCCTTAAGGAATTATATATCTATATTTCATCTGTCTATGCTTACAAACCTCTCACAATAATAAATAACTCTGAATTCCTTGACGTTCTTACTTTCTTGCGATTGGAATTCAAACTTCCCGACTTGGTTACCAAGCACTTGCTTACTAATGATTAGCATGGCGGCTGGACGTGCTTTTACAATCTTTGTAATTTTACTATGTTTTCTCTTCGCGAAGCAGAATGTTCGTATATACTCTGTCTCTGGTATCCCTTCAAAATATTTTTTCTTTTGACTTTGCATTCCGTGTTCACAAAATGTATAATTATTTTTGACGTGTTTATTGGACAAAAAGACAAAAGTCCCACCTGCGCTTTGGGCGTGCAGCACGACACGTACATTAATGATAAATAACGCTGATCATACTGACTGCTTGCTACGGAAATGTTCACAGAATGATAGACTCAGATAGACACAGGAGATACATATAAAGATTTTTCATGGCATATAGCACACAGGGCTCCCAAAAGCCAATATTAGTGTTGCTGCTCGTCTATCGATGGACGTCTAACAGCTAAACTAGATCACGGAGGGTCGTGGGTTCAAATCCCACCCGGGGCTCGGATTTTTTCCGAGTTCTCCTTGTCTTTATTTCACGATATTTTACTTCTGTTGAAAGTTTAACTGCTTTGAGAGCTTGTGAACTGGCTCACGAACACAATTGAACTCACCGTAAATCCAGATTCACCAGCTTCCGTATCAATATCTGCTGATGATTGTCACCATTTTCAGATACACGCGGTGTCAACAACTTTCTCTCCAATAGAACGCCGGGAATTGAAAAGGTGTCTACGAGGGTTCTCAAGGACAGCCTGCCATCTATACTTATTTCCATCACAGCTATATATGGTGAACAACTATATTTTTCTCAGTTCTTTTGCAAAATCATGCAGCTGAGGTTGTTCCCTGCAGCAATAGAACAAACTTTTTATTGCCTTTATTAGGAATAATTGACAAATGGATACTTGTTGAATATTTAACTACTAATTGCAAGTTAGACTCAGAGTGGCAACCGTAAGTTTCATTCGACAGAAACTACTCTATTGTACGTTACAGATGAATGGAATGAGAAAAAGGCTTCTGTTGTTGTACTTCTTGAAATGTCAAAACTACAAAACCTTGATGTTTTCACATCTATTTTGGACTGGTTTGAAAGTTATCTGTCTGACCGTAATCAGAGAGTTCGTGTGGAAGATGTCGTCTCTGGGACTCTACTTCTTATATCAGCAAGTTGTTTCCAGGTTCCAGAAGGATCCATATTAGGACCTGTTCTGTTCACTATTTGCGTGTATAACAGAAATAACAAAAAATTTTATCTTTCTTTCCCATTTATAGTTAGCTTGGCCGATGCTATTAAAAAGCTGACTGAAGACCTGAAAATCTGTCGTTGCTGTTGCCAAAACTCTTTGTTGATCAACGCTGAAAAAACAAAAGTTCTTATAACTGGTGTTCACCAATTACTGCCCCGCGTGTTAAGTACAGTGTAATCATACAGCTCCATCTTGAGAAAGAAATAACAGCCCTTCCTGTCGCGCGAGACCTGGGCCTGGTTTTCATTGATTAGCACTAAGATACAATGAACACATAACCCAGACTGCCGCCAAATGAGTATGCAAATTAGTGCAAATAAATAGAATTAAGCAACTTTTGGGTAAAACAACACTTTTATTATTGATAAATCCTTTTGTGTTTTTAAAACAAGCTATTTTATTGTTCTACTGTATGGTAAAACACTACCTTGAACAAAACAGTTAAACTCTTTAAATTATGAAGTTAAATGTTCTAAACTTTTTAAAAGTTGACCTATTAACATTTTATTATTATGTTACTAACTTGAAGAATTTTATATCATGTAATTTTTAGTTTTTAATATGTTATAAGTATTAGATAGATGTATTGGTAGCTAAAAGCCTCAGTCTCCAAGTCTACAGTACCTGCAGTCGTATCGGGTGACGACGTTATGATTGGGTTGTCTAGGTATAAATGGCGGACGTTATGAAAATCCTTGAAATGTCCGTAAATACACACAGGAACCAGTAGACGATTAAAAGTAACACTCTCTTTAATTCCAACTTGCCGTAATACACCGTAAGAATACTTCCTTATTTCCTTGAATGAAGATGAACACTTATAAATGGTTTGAAAATCAAGAAAGAGAGGTCGGAAAACGTGACCACAGTCCTGCGAGTAACAACAACTTTTCCCGCCACACACTACAAGGCTAGGTTACTAGGTCTAACGGAAGCGGAAGCATTTACATGGTGAACGTTTGTGTAAAAAATGATTAAAATTTTCATTACCGTTTTTGTTAAATACCGATTTTCACACAATTTGCTTTTAAACTTACCGAATTCAGTGTGCAACGATGCGAACACAAAGATGTCTCTAAATGATTTCTAAATGTGTAAAGAAGACATGATGACGCCTTCGCGAAGAAGCTCTCGCGTTTTGGACTTTGCTAGGAAAATTTTAAAATTTAACCTTAAAACGTTTAAATTGATATCAATGTTATCGTTTTTCTTGAAAACATCATTCTTTTTTATCTTATTTTCATATCTCCAGAAACAGGGTCGGTCGGGTCCGTGCTTCAAAAAATTTAATTGGTCTGGCCTTATTTCTGAGCACACAAAGAATCAACTGGTTACCTTTCTAGTTTGGATAACACTGATTGTAATTGACACGAGGGAAATAAGCATGATAGCAGCTGCGTAATAATAATATTCATCACTGAACCATAGCAGGCAGCTGAAGAGCTGGAAGACATAAAATGGATCTGCTGCCTGCAAAACAGGTCAAGAAACCAGTTAACTCATAAACAATTTATTAATAAATACAAGACTGGGCTAAATACAACTTGTACTGCTGAAATACGTTTATTAATTATGATACAGTAGACATATTCTTGTAGCACTCTAAGTCGTATTTAGGGAGAAAAACCTTTTTTTAAAAGTTCTCTGGAAACCAATTGCTAAAACTTTGACGTTTTGTTTTTTGTTAAAAAAGAGGCTTCATTGGCACAGATGGATCTCTGCTTTCCAAACAAAAGAACTTAGGTTCAATTCCAAGTTCTGTTGAGATTGAAGTAATTGTATGTCGACTGAATGTCCCCATGGGTTGTTGTGAAGAATTTGCTTAGGAAAATAGAGCCCACGAGTTAATGTTAAACTATTTAACATATTTTTCCTGAATATTAGCCAGCAACCTTCAAGAACATTCTGATAAAAGCTTTCTTAAATTAGACATAACTTGAACAAAATAAATTACCTTGTCTTTAAAAGCAAATATGAGAATTTTAATACCTAAACAGGCAGTTGCCGAAAGCCTCTAAAAAAGATTTAAAATTAAAAGGATGACTTTTCTAAGGCCCTTGGGTGCCATGCTTATGTTATTGTTTTTAAAGCAGGACACACTTATAAAAGAAAGCTCCTTGCTTTTCGATAATTAAATTCTATACCTAATTAACAACACAAAGTTTAAAAAAGATAAATATGCTATACCTCTTCCAACCATAACCTGAAGTGTGACTTTACTTCAACGTCAATGGAGTTCTTTCCGTAGATGGTTTGCCTTGGATCGCATAGAAGTAGAATTGAGCAATAATTCATGGATAAAAACTGTACATAACTAATGATCAACACTTATACTGTACCTTATTGAACAAAATTTTTAAAAATGAAAAGAATGCATGCACACATACAGTAGTATATAATAATTATATATAGACCTTGTCTGCGTTTTGACCAATCTGTTAAAGGTTCATGTTACATAACAAAACTGGCTATACAGGGTAAGTAATACATTGCAGGAGTTTGGAAGGACGCACGCACCATGCACAAGTGGCGCATAAATTCAAAATATGGCGCATTAAAAAGTCCTTCAATTTAGCGGGCCTAGATTGCGCCCGTGTCCTAGACCATTCCTACAGAACTCGTGTGAATTTCCATCACAATCTTTTGCAATGGTAGATCGTGATTTGGATCGTTTTAATGTAAATTGGACACAATCCACGATTTGTGAATCGCTGATAGTGCCTTTTCCCTTAAAATGCCATGTCGTTAAAAAGGCAAATTAAATTTTCTCTGTAGTGTTGATGTCGGTAACTAAACATAATAATTATATAGATTAAGGCACTGCCTAAAGCGGAGCTCCCAAAGAGATTCAACCTAACAGAGGTCACGAAAGTTGATTTCTCGCCAAATACACAAACAAGTTACAAATGCCAAACTTATATCAAAAGAACACACCAAGGAAAAAAACATATACCATTTGGAAAAAAATAACTTTAAAGATGAACGAGAAAAGAAAGTATTATATTTCACTCGTGTACACGGACATCGTATGAATGGACGGACATGATGTCATGACGTTGAAAATTCAACTCAATGGATTATGGTGCTCTGCAGGAGCTCTGCTATAAATAGATTTGTTAACTCACTTTATTACCACACTGGCGATGAGGGTTGTCAATCGAAACATGTCTATTTATGTTTAAATATAAATAAATGAGAAGTGTAAAATTAATTAAGAGTGCCGTCTACATAATAAGGATTATAATAACAATTCTCCTCCTTAATGGACCCTTAGTACAACAAAACCGTTAATGATTTTCTTCAATAAATGTTACATAATTGTAATCACCCCTTGTCTGGCTTTATCTTCACTAAAGGCTGCAGCAACCTCATTAAACTTCTGTCCTTCTTTTAATTTAGACATGGCCTCCATTGCTTTTGAATGTTTCTCACACAAAATATGACGTACCTAAAACATTTCAATCAGTACAAAATCTTGAAATTAAAAAAATACTGAAATAGCTAAAACTCTATAGTTATTAACACATATTAATTAGTGGTTGCACTTCAATAGAGGCAGATAAATGCTCCAATGAAGATAATATTGGGCCTGAGGGATCTACACACTGACAGCCTCCCTGTTACAGACAGTGATAAGCAAAAAATGCTAGCTACATAGGTTACTGGACTGGCTCATGGTGGGGAAATGTGGGTTCAAGCTGCACAAGAAATAAGCCAGTATAGCAAATACATAAAATGAATACAAACTGTACATTTAAGGAAGCAATACTTTTGCTACCTTTATTTGCTATTTCAAGCTTCTCATAAAACAAGATTTGACATTCAGCACGGTCAATTTCTAAATTAATATAATTAAAAAAGGAATTACGGAGATAAACAGAAAGTTCTAAGTTACTTAGTTCAACTACCATAATGATTGTTTATAAACTAAAATAAATCAAAACACATAAAGCAACATACATAGTGGGAGGGGGCAGGAAATGGGGTAGTTACCCCCCAACGAAAAACTAATTAAAACTAGGTGTTTCTATGCCATAATAAATCATTTGACAATTTAAAACAAAAATCATTAGAAGCATGGTTTGTTTCCTTAAAGAACTTAGAGGTAACCTTCTGTGTAAGGGTGAAAACAAAATGGAAACCCTGTCTCTATTCGGTAAACCTCTGCAGAGGTGTACAGAGTTTGCTCCCACTCACAAAAAGTCCTAGTATAGGTAAGCCCTGACATATATAATAGCTGACTGAATCACTAGCATGAGTTCAAACTCTTCAAAGTGGGTTACATTTTTGTATGGGTAGTCAATAAAAATGTTGTTTTTTGTCACTGACTTGTATATTTAAGCAAGACGTTTTGACTCTTCACCAGTTACCTATGGGTGCCTTATAAATATTAATAAGTAGTTTCTAGGAGGTTCCAAAGGCATTCTTTCCCAAGGAATTTAAAACTCAACTTAAAGGAAAATTGCATGATTGGTT
>JAOBAY020010520.1:0-15153 GCA_025331085.2 Zoanthus sociatus | reverse complement strand
TTGCCTCCAACGGTCCGTAGGCTTTGCATACCTCGTACCAGGGGCAGGTGATTGGTAGACATGGATGGAGATCTGGTGAGGTGAAAACATAAAGAAAGCAAATTTATACTAACTATAGTACTATATGGGACAGAAAAACAGAAACAAGAATATGCAGTCATAATTTAAGGTGTAATACTTTAATCTAATTACTAATATCAATACTTTGTTGTTGTGTGTACATAAAGATTTTACATCAATTGAAAACCATTCATTGGATCGCAGCCGTAATTTGATGAAAATAAGAAAGTATAAGTCTTAGAAACTGTTATAGATCATGCTAATCAACTGAAAAATGGGAGGTCTTCCAAATTTTTGTTGCAACTTAATTTTAGAAAATTCTTAACAGACGGAAAAATGGAATTAACAAGACAGCAGCGAAAGCATTGTACTGTAGAGGAAGAAGACAAATAACTTCAGTTTTAATAAAGCTCTGTTTACGCTACACAGCTAGGAAATTGATAACAGTTAGTAGATAATAATTGTACTGTCACCCACCAGCTAGGTGATGTATACTCACTAGATCATAATCTTAGTCTCATCCAATAGCTAGATAATATATAGTTACTAGATCATAATGTTACTCTCATCCAACAGCTAGATAATATAGTCATTTGATTATAATCATAATCCCACCCGACAGCTAGATGTCAATGTTAGATTATAATTATACTCATGTACTTACATCCAACAGCAAGGTAATGTACAGTTACTGGATCGTGTCTGGCATCAAATGGCTGAATGTCCTTCAAGCACACTTTAAAACCTTTTACATCAACATCCTGCAGGAGAACCCTCGTGTAGGTGAATCTTCATTTCATCAAAAATACAAAGAAATTATTGGCTAAACCCTCAATAACTCCGTACTTGAACCAAGTTTTACTGAGTTGTTTTGAACTCATTTGGATTAATGACGTTAAAATAGCAAACGTATAAAAAACAAAAGATAATATGTATTACCTCGACCCATTCGGTGATTGCGTTGTTGTCTGGTTTGATCGCCATAGCAAGGTCGGTTCTATGACTTGCTGTTGTGATCATAGTTGGGTTGGCGTAGAAAATGTTAGAAAAGTTTACGTTCTGTAACGGAGAAGAAAAAGAAGATATTTTAACACTAGGGGGTTGCAGATACTAGAAAGAACACGTTTTCGGGTTTAATTTCTAAGATTGCTAGTATTCGGTAAAAAATTGAATCAGAACTTTTGTCCACAGCACTGGTTTTTTTTAGCAACTACACCAGCTTTGACGAGTAACAAGACAAGGTTCGTTTTAAGTCCACAGAGATAAAAAATTGGAGAACGGTGTTACTTTGAATACTTTTATATTACCTTACAGAAGCTGTAATGCTGATCTTCGGTAAGCGGAGCGTTGTTTGGTAGAGTAATTTTACTTTCATACTGTACACGGCTCCAACCAGCTGGAATGCTTTCGAGTACAAGCCAGTCCTAAGGAGAGATTACATTCTTACGTTTGCTAACATGTCAAGAGAAAAACTAGGTAATAGAGATGGACGTCGGGGGCGTTGGCTGGGATACGTCGGTTCCTCTCAAAGTTATTTTTAGTTTTAGACCGAAATGGAAATTTGTTTCGTCAGACGTCCGTCCGTTTTGCGCTAAAATTGAATGTATGTTATTTCCCACTGAGCATATTCTATTCTGAAATACCAGTTCCCTTCACTTTCAAACTCGCATTCGTCAACAAACCGTATCTCTCCGGCCACGCTGTCTGCCATTTGTTTTCACCCAAACATCAGATCAAGGCTGGCCATCATACGGAGGTATCGGAAAACAGATTCCCATTCGAGGCCCATCTATGAATACTTTAGTGGAATCAAAGTATCTCAAAGCCTTGACTAAGGGTGTTTCTCTATCCCCTCATACTCTCTTGCTAATACTTAAGAAAAGAGGTTAACAGTTTTTTAATGCAAAACCAATTTCTTGCGGTCGTTCAAACATTTATTTACTAAAATTGAAATGTAGAGCGTCCAAAATGAAATATTGTGATTTGATAAGATCTTATTGTTTGTTCTTCAATGTAAATAGTTTAAGAAATTGATTTCTCTTTGTAAATTGTGCTTTTTCTTCAGCTAAGCTTAACAGGGTGCAATTACGATCGGGAACAAAAGCATTTAATCAAAGGCAAAGAGAATTCAAACCGAAAAGTATTGTTAAAATAATTAATCCGACTTTCTGGTTATTTTCACAAAGTGAAAATGTTAGAGGCGTCGCTGCTTCAAATATCAAATAACTAAAATAGTACATACCACTCTAAGGCTTCTATGGGCACCGTCGAAATTTGTCAATTCCCTTAAGCAAACCTTGAACTTGGACGTGGAAACATCTTCAGCCCATACGCTGGCCGCATCTCGTTGGTTGTCGATTCTGGCAACAGTGTGGACAGCGGTGACAAAAACATGTGGAGTAGTTTTGAAGGTCTACAAGACAAAGTAAGTGTAAAGTGCTATGGATAAATTGTACAGATAATATATCATACAGATGGTGAATTTAGGGTACGATATCATGAAATGCTTCAGCCTGGGCTACAAAGATTTCAGCCCATGCATTTAGGGAAGAGAAGGGGGAGAGAACCTCTCAAGATCCGCCTGACAATACATGGTGCTCACTGATCGATGGTTATAAAATTTCAGAGTTTCCAGCAGCTCTCCACTGTAAAAATCTTATTTTTCCAGGGTCCAACCCAAAATTGTTTCGGTAACAGCAACTGCAATTGAGTCAAATGAGTCAAATGCTTCTAGAGTATTTTTTAGAGTACAGGGATTTAAATTATCTGTATTTTAATTAGTTTTCCTGTGCCCTGGAAAGAAATTCAAAACTCCAGGAGATTTCCAGGAGTTCTTTGACCAGCAAGCACCATGTATATAGAAATAAAATAAAATATTCGGTTACATTAAGTGCGGGCTGAAACGACTGCTGTGGTGCGTTCATGTTTTAATCTAAACAGTGATAATTACTTATTGTTGAGATGTAGATAACTTCATGCAAAAAATTCGATTCTCGGCCCCAGCTGATTTTAGTGACTAATTAAAAGAAAAATACAGCTTTGTCCAGTGCTTAGACAAACTTTAGATGTAATCGGGTCATTGGCTAATCAATCAATCAATCAATCAATCAATCAATCAATCAATCAAGTCAACTTCGACTTTAGAATAGATATCTGCAGTTCATGGAAAACAAATCAATTTAATGAACGTGCCTGTGCCTGCACATTACAATAAAACTAAACTTTATTTTTTTCTGCAAGAAATTGTAAAAATGAAATACTTCAAAAATTACTGAATTTAAAGCATTTGACGCTAACACTATTCTAAGTTTGTTGCTAAGGAAAAAGACTTTCGGTTCGATTGCTTCAATTACCCTGTGACAGGACATCATTTCATTATCATGACGTGAACTTTTATCGGTTTCTTGTATTTATAGCATTTAGATTTCAAATTAACTTAAATGTAATAGATGAAAACAACTTAACTGTAAAATAATAAAGTTTTGTTCCTCATAATATATTTTTTTTGTTTGTGTAGTATGAGATAAGCTAAATTCATCTGAGAAAATGAAGATTATTCCGCAGTGACTTCATTGTGTTACCTTTCCAGTGGTAAGAACCTCGACACACTTTGTTCCAGCAGTGTAAAGAGGTATAGCCTGTACTCCGGCCATTCCGCCACTTGGAACACCCACGAAAGCAACATACTGAACATTGATAACACGACCTCCATTCAGTGGGCCAGCGGTCTCAACACATGCAGTAAAACCAGTCAATGTCACAGACTCGATCCAGGACACTGAAGCCTCAAATGTTGGGCCAACTTCATGGAGAGAGATCTGGACACGAACATCGCTGGAGGAACCGGTAAACGACGAATCAAACGAGATGGGTTTGCACTGGAAACCGTGGGATGAAGTTACGTTGAAAGCGGAGGATCCAAATTGCATTTGAGCTAAAAAATATCAAGTTGCTTAGAACCAAGTATATTTTTCTGGTAAACTATTTAAATTCCAGAAAAGATATTGATAAACGGGAATCATTTTTTCAATACGAACCCTCT
This sequence comes from Zoanthus sociatus, assembly GCA_025331085.2. Taxonomy (NCBI): domain Eukaryota; kingdom Metazoa; phylum Cnidaria; class Anthozoa; order Zoantharia; family Zoanthidae; genus Zoanthus; species Zoanthus sociatus. The sequence goes on along the minus strand of JAOBAY020010520.1, from coordinate 11,051 downwards.
GTGTCAACTGGTAATTAACAATTTGAATATCAATCAAGTCACAAGTTGAGAAAATAAAAGAGCACCTTTACAATTCAACAATTATTTGAAACTAGAAACGTCTGGATACTAGCAAACTTAGATTTACAACTCCGACTTTTACTCTTTGGATTTTTATTTTAACAGAATTGTTTTTCTTTAATATTTTAGGCAAACAACGATGCGCACTGGTTATCCTTAGTTCGGAGCTATAACAGAGGATGCAAACACATCCTCACAGTTCTATATTTTTCCATAAAAGCAATAATCCAATATACTTGCAGTTTCCCATTTCGGTGTTTAGATGCAGGTTTCAAAAATGTAATGCATAATCAAAAGCAGACTTACGACGGGAACCTACCTGTTGCTGATGCAAGTGATATCGCCAGAATAACGCAGATATTTAGAACTACGTTCATTGTAAAACCACAAGCAAACTAAAATAACTGGAACAAGGAACAGAGTAAATAATAAAAATAATAATAAATTGAAGGTTACAAATAAACATAACATTTAGAAAAACGATTGGATTAAAAAAAATTAAAGGTATCTCTGTGAGGAGATACAACATTACATTCATGCCAAAGTGAATTCAATATGCGGGTATAATGTACTCACCTTGTTTCTCGTACACCAAAACGAACGAGACTCTTACTAGAGCAAGGCTGAAATGAGGCAGTTAAAAGGTTTGCTTGGGCTTATATACCGTTTCACTGATTCTTCGATTTGTTTGCGACAATGTAAAACCTGGCATAAATGGCAGTTTATAACTAAAACGTAACTATGTGTTGAAAACAAGAAACAATAGATTTGTTAGCGAATGTGGTGAGCAATTAACATATTTTTCCACAATCGTGCTAACTTGTCTGAATCACCATTCATTAATTAACACTATTCTATCAACCAAACCATAATTAGAAAAAGTTAAATAATAAATGTATGAGTGTGATAACAAATTACTATATTGCAAGCGTATGTGAAAGTTGACAATTAGCTTGAGTGAGAGACGCAATCAGTGTTGAAATATAAAGTATTGTTTGTTTACTAACAACAACAACAAAACTTTATTAATAAACAAATAATTTTACATAAGTATTGCCCGAAGCTAGCAAGGCTATTCGATAGAGAATCTCTAGTTCAATATGAAAATCTTTTTTCACTGATCTTCGTACGTTTGTACATAGTGAAAAGTAACCATAAAGTTACGTTAGTTTATTATTCAGGCTGTTTGTAGGGAATAACAAATTTAAACATTTGCCAAGTAGGCAAAACAATTCTGTTTCATTTCTAAGTTTTCTTCAATAAAATTTTATCAAGCTTGAATATGGAACTCAAATACTTCTCTAAAGGTTGAGATAAATGAGAGAAGAAATGTTTGAAATTTCCACTTTATATAAGCACAATGAAAATTGTATAATAGTATTCAAACAAGAACGGGCAAATTGGGGAACATAATTTTACTTTTTCATCTGACCGAGCGAATCTAGCACTCAGGCCTCGACCGCTTTTAGTGGGTCTTCTACTCGGCAAGACTTCTCAGATTGTTTTCTATGTTTTTAGCCATAAATTAGTGTGAAAATGAAATTATCGGCCAAATATGATATTGCAATGATATCAATCAATGTATGATGGCAAACCTACTGATTCTCACTCATGTTAATTGTATGTATCCTCACATCCCAAGGATAAGCTCAATTCTGCTCCCTTTTCACGTTTTAGACGTCCCTGCAGTGACAATGATTTTTTTTTAAAAAAACGTATTGCGATGCGCTCTTTTTTAATTAACCGACAGTACCCGGTAGCTATTGTTGACCGCGCTAAGCACAGGGCCTTTTCTATTGATCGTATTACTGCACTTATTTCCAAAACTCGCCCTACCACCAAATGATCACATCCCGTTTACCATAATTAACTTTTTAAAAGTCTATTAAAACAATTTTAATTTTTCTAATCTCTCCATTTCTAATTTTATTGCATTCATCTCACCAACAAATGCAACAGTGGTCGCAAAACCAAAGAAATGCAACTTATTCACAGTTTTTGTAATTTAACTCTCCACGGGATAAACTCGTCCTTGATCCTTTTGAGGTTTAAACATATTTTATTCTCACACATCTCTATCATTTTATTTCTTTGTTTTTCTACATAACAAACTCATTGTTTCCTGAATAGGGGAGAAAGGAAAGTGTAATCAACAGGGACTTACCAACGAGATCAGATGTACTATGTGTGATAATGAGTTTGTAGGAAGGACAGCTAGAAATGTCTCCACAAGGGCAGTTGAACACAAGGAGGCACTGGAGAAGAGAGACGAAAAATCGGCCCTGTGTAAACACTGTGAAGAGAAACATGAAAAAGAACCGCAGATGTTCAAAATGAACGTAACAGGTGTCTACCGTAATGAAGCAATGTCCAGGCAGATAGCCAAAAGCGTTAGGATAATTAAAGTGCCCAGAAGCAGGTCAATTTATATTGCCAGTCGACGACGACGACGATGCTGAAGGATGATAATGTGAGCACTTGATCTCATTGTATGAAAGAAGTCATGCAAACAAAAGTTTCTTTTTATCAAAAAACTCTATTAAAAGTAGATCTTACAACTGATTATAATTAATTAAGACAATGCTACATCCGGGTTATTAGTGTTGGTTATAAATTTATTGGTTTGTTGGTGTTACATTTGTCAGGGGTAGAGACAGCAATGAGAGTAGTTTAAATCATTCAGTAGTTACTTGGCAAAAAGTAGAGATAAATGGGATCTTTTTTATGCTTGAGATTCTTGTTATAAAACAAGAACCATTGATAGTAAAATGTAGAATCAACTGGTTATAGTTTGGTCATTCATCGAATCTGCACTTTTTGCGATAATATTGACAAAATAATGTAAATTGATTAAAATGTTAATTGTGAAAGTTTATGTGACAGACTTTTTATTTCTTATTTTATTAGCCCACAGGATGTCAGTTTGTTTGCAAAACGCAGCAAAAGAAAACTTTCTATAGAACTAGGAATCTCTCTGTAATCAGATTCGCTTGACAATTATAAAATTCAATAAGGGTATTTAAGTGCGGTTTTAAAGAAACGAAGGGGCTAAGCAACCAGGCACACATTTTGCAAACCAACTGACGTCATGACCCTAATTCTCGCCCAGTCCCTGGTAAATTTTTAACGAAAAATTAGGCATCTTTCGGGCGCTAAAAATTAAAAAAAAAATTTTTTTCCCGTCATTTTCAAACCGATTTACCTTTTTTGTCAACATAAATGAATAACATAAGAAAGAAAAAAAAATCTGTCATATACACTTTTAAACACGGGGGCTGTCTTGATCATCAGATGCTACAAGGCCCTAGTTTGAAGTGCACTTAAGCGTAGGTTGTTTGTAAGTGGTTTCAAATTTATTTGAAAGAACTTGCAGCTGTTTTATGAGGCTGCTCAATATTCTAAAGTCCCCACTCTGTGGCCGACATTACGAACTTCTTCCTTGGTGAACGATTTTGATATATTTATCCGATGCATACAAATCATATTTCTAAATACTTTTGACCTTGCTTTGAAATGTAACAGCAAATGTACCTGGCTAATTTCAACCTAGTCAGTTTGTGCTATCTTTGGCTATTTATCTGTCGCAAATATTCCACTTCAAATATATAGAGCTAGTGTTTTATACCACTTTCCTATAATCAGTATCGCTCAGCTTTAATACACATATTCCAATATTATTTTTCTTACCACTTTGACTTAAGCCTCGGGAAATGGTTAAGGCAAGACAGTGCCTGGAAATAAACCTGTAATGTAAATGACAATGCATGTGTCACGTAGTATGACGTTGCGTTCCGAACAAGAATACGAGACAATTTCCATATGACAAACTTTCAAAATGTCCATTTGAACTTGAACAGAGAATATTTGGATTATACGGTGGCTCTGAAGAGGCATCGACTATTTTAGCGATTTTTTATATTTTGGAACGATATTTTAAAGTGGTACTGTGATCAAATTTTTTACACTTTTGATTTTTTAGGTGTATCAAATAGAATTCCATGAAAGAATAAAAACGCCATTTATCGTTTGCAAATATCCGCATTAGTTCTGGAGGTATTTCAGTTTGAATAATGTGTAAAATAAGCAACACACAAGCCTGATGGCGTCATACACTCAACCCATTTTTATATCAATACAGCTATCTCGGTCAATTTGCATCATATACCATTAAAACATGTTAGGCTAATAGTTCTATAAGAAACATACCTACAACTATAAAAATTATGTTCCCATGGCAACTCACTCTTTTCCACTCCCCACCCACTTGATTTCAATAAGTGACTTTCAGCTCGCAAAGCATGAAATAAGGCTACAAACTTGAGCTAACATAGTTATATGCTTGCTGGATCACAAACATGAGGTACCATTTGCAAATATCAAAATAAAATGCCAAAGGTGGCCAGAAATGCCTTAATTATTGGTGACGTCTAAAACCCAGTATGTTGTTATGGTAACAAAACTGTTAGGCCCATATTGTGGAGCACATTTACTAGAATCTTATTGCAAAGAATGAAACATTTCTGACACAATATGGCTGAGATATTTTCTTTAATCATATCTGGTCAAAATTTGCATATTGCTAATTTGCATATTTTATAAACTTGAGTATCTCTGAAAACATGTCTTCGCATTCTGCTTCTTACGATATATCAGTGTTTATGTTAGCCGATAGGAGAACACAGCCAACACTATTATTGAGGCGCATGTAGGAAGCTTTCGGTAATGCAAAGGACCAAGTGGTTCGATAGACTGACCTAACTTCAAACTGTATTATTAAGTCTAACCACTGGAAGTTTCTGATTTTTGCGAGCGCAAGGGAACTGGGAAACCAAAATTTAGTGCAACACGTGAAATTGAAGCATTAAATAGGGCACAAAGCTTACTGGGAGCGAAGTAGCACAAATCATAAAGTTTTTTAGAGAACCTTGCGGCGCAAAATATTTTGACTACTATTATCAGAGATGTGTTGTATCTGGTTGAACTACGCGTATATTTTTAAAGAAAGAGGAATAATTTAGTGGTTGTGATTTACACACTTTTATTTGACCTGTTTATAAGTATATATTATTAGATCTCTATTGAAAGTTTAAAATTTAAGTGAATGATTGATTTCAAACAATTATACTTTTATTTCTCTTGACTTTTTTCATCTTTGTCAGCAGTTATTTCATACGTTAAATCAACTAACTGCAATTTTTTTCGAGGAAACTTGATAAAGTATGTGAAAACGTTTGGCCGAGTGACACTCTGACTTTGACGTGTAAATTTAAGATTTTGTGCTCGTTCAATGTTTCGCTGACGCCTCCGCAGCAATAGAGATTTTCTAATAGCAGCTTGACGTTGCGCGTGCATACGCGCGACAGCTTCTAACCGCTTTGCCATTTCCTTCCGTTGCTGCTCCACAACAATACGTGCCAATTCTTCTTCCTCAAGTCGCCGTCTTTCTTTCTCAGCACGAAGCTGTTCTTCTTTTTCTTGCCTTAAACGCTCTTCTTCTGCTTTCCACAGTTTTTCCGCTTGCGCTTCAGCGATGCGTCGCATCTGCTCTTTGTACTCTCGTTCTTCTTGAAGCCGTTGCAGTTCTTCCTCAGCCACCCTTACGCGTTCCTCTTCTAATTGCCGCGCTTCTTCCTCCTCCTGTAGACGCAGTAAGCGTTCTTCTTCGCGTTGCTGTTCCTCCTCTCGTCTTTCTAACTCTGCTTGAAGGCGTCGCTGCTCTTCTATTTCAGCCATTCGTCGTTCATGATTAAGTTTTTTATTTTCTTTTTCAATTTCACGCTTGCGCATCTCTTGTTCTAATCGTTGTTTTTCCTCGCGTTTTCTTTGTACTTCCTGACGTCGACGCTCTGCCTCCAATGCACGTTTGACTTCGCGTTCCTCTCGCGCTTTTCGTCTCGCGGCTTTTAATTGCTCCTGGGCTTCGTGTTCCAGCCGTTTTGCTTCTTCTTCTTCAGCTAATCGTCGCAGTTTCTCCTCTTCGATTATCTGTTGTTTAAGCTCAGCTTCTCTTTTTAATCTTTCTGCTTCTGCTTCCTTCTCCTTTAACAACCTAAATTCATCCTCCCTTGCTTTTTTATTTGCTTTTTTCATCTTCATTTTTTCTTTCTTGGTTAGTTTCTTGATCATAGAAGGGGAATAGGCACCTGCAAACGGGTAAAATAAAACGCACGGAAATGTTATCTTCAAAATAGAGATTACTTCATGGAAAGCGCGCGCGTACGGGATTTTCGCACGTGTTGGTGAAGTATCTGAAATCGAACGAGTGAGCGCAGCGAGCGAGTGAGATTTCTGATACAAAACCAATGAGTGTGAAAATTCCATACAAAGCGCTTTCCATACTGTAATTTGTTTATTTTATACATACTGAGATTTTTTTATTTATCCAGCTTTAATTGATTCTCTGAAATAATTACAAAATTTCTGTATTAAACTCTCTTCAAAAACTTAAGTTTTCACATCGTATTTAGCAACGCCTCAGGATTTGAAATTCCAAGTAATTGTTTTCTTCTTCGTAGGTAATAGCTTCTGCTGCTTTGGCTTGTTCCCCTTTCAGTCTTCTTTGAGTTCTTTACTTTTAAAGCTTGTCTCACTTGTTCAAACTGGCTGTCTTCAACAACGCTGCAAGGATATTTGCAGGCTTTCAAGTGCCGATTAAAGCTGCAAATTAGCCCTCTTAAACTGGAAGGCTCGAAATAGCCACCATCTTTTCTTCTAACAGCTACAATAAATTCACTGATGTATTCATTAAGCTCTTTTGGCGGGATTTCCTCGATTCGTCTGCTTTCAATTTTGGAGTTGAGAAACTCAGTCAGCAAGCTTACATCTCTTCGTGTCTTTGAAAGAGAGTTCTTTTTTTTTGGTCTTCGGTAAACTTGTCTATAGGTTTGTCTAGAGACACAAATCTTCTTGATTGTTTAGCCATCCTCAAAAATATCTCCTAGCTCTTGATAAGTTTGAATTACGAACAACTCGAGTACACCGAAAATATTATCTTGTCCAAGCTGCCTGATAAAGCTACCCGCGATGACCGCGAAAAAGCCCGCGAAAACACAATTCGCTTAAACCGCGGACTGTGATTGGACGAAAGGATTTTTTCACGTGTGAGAAACTCGTTTCGCCTCTCCGATTGGTCGAAGTAAATTCCGAAACGCTTTTTTACACAGCAAAATTTGATGCAAAAATCTCAGTATATATAAAATAATAATCGTTATCTTTAGTAGCATTTAACGTGCAACTTTGTTTCGAACAGTAAGAATTTTGAAATGATTAGATCCTTTGAGATAACAAAAAAAATTTTTTAGACTAATATAAAGAAGACTTATTAAATACATTATTGATAAAGACGTCTACGTTCTTTCATTTGCTTTCTCTAAATCTTTTTAAAATGAAATATCTCAGTTTTTACTTTACTTATGAAAGCCATTCAAACACTAATAATTTTTTAAAAATTGAATAATTAAATTTTCATAACTTAATGTTTTGCGTCTAAAAAATTAGATTTCAAACTTTACTTAATAAAATTCTGACTTTTGTCAGGTAAATTGTTCAAACGGTATAAGCCTCCTTTCTTTACTGTATATTCTCGTTACATAAATAACCTTTGTTAAAACGTTATAGCTGTATAGTCTGTGTACGCAATCATACGAATTAAAGTCTATAAAACAAGTTATTTCACTTTCCCACCCACTCTTATCTTTAACCGCTTTACTTGTACTCACCAAGACTTGAACTCTATACTCTGGGTTTCAAGTCAACTATCACTACCACTAAGCCACACAAGCAATATCATATTTTCTATTACATTTTCTATTATATTTTATATTTTCAGCCCTAATAAAATGACCCAGTTAAAAAATTCTAATTAGTTAGACAAAAAATTAACTAGTGAGAAAACATTTAACTAATTAGAAAAAAAATTAAACAGTTAGAAAAAAATAACTAGATAAAAACAAAATTTAGCTGAAATAAAAAAAACTAACTGTAACATCTATGTGAGGCAGTTTGATAATAAGGTCTACCTTTTTTCTTGCTCGTTTCTCGAGGTAGAGTAAATGGTGGAATCTCAAGCTTCTTAACCGAAATGCGTCGTTCTTGTTGATCCTCTTTAGCAACTGCGCATGCAGTCTCCTTACCAACAAGAGTCTCAGGACACCCTTGCTGCTGGACAAATTGCTTTAGTTCATCATCCATATGTTCTAGCAATTCTGGTGAGCTGAACCTTTCAAAGTCGATGTTTTCAGGATCGACAACAATATCCTTCGGTTTTTTCTTGCTTGATTTACGTAGCTGAGGGGTAATAATTGTATTATCATTATTAATGCTGGTGAAGGCATCGTTTAATTCTCATTGGCCACGTATCTTCTGATCTATCCATATGGCTAATAATCATATTTTGGTCATTTCCTTCGGTTTCAAACTTAACAGTAACCTTTCAAGGAAGAAAAAGTTAAAGAAGGCCAGAGTATGTGCTTGAAATTGGTTGCCAAAATATAAAATAAGATGCAAAGCACAAAATATAAGCATTCTAGGATAATGTCTCGCCATTCACTTTCTCACTTTATTTTTTTTCGTCACCATCGATATTGAATATTTCATATTTCTGTTTTTAATCTATCATTACTTTATCATTTACCATTCTCATCCATTCTGCTAATATCAGACTGATCAATTATTCTAGGAGGCAGCATGGCTCGGTGATCAGAGTTGGAGATTTGAATGCGGAAGACCCGGGTTCGAATCCCCGACTCGAGCTACTGAATGGATTTGTCCTCGGTCATTCCAGGGGCAAATTCACCACGCTTTGTAAATAGCCAACTGGTTTGCCTCCTACCAGTTGGGATTCTTAACTGGGAAAATGGGATTTTAACATGACACTGAAAAGCCCTTCAGGGGAGTTGTCATTAAGTAATTAATTTTTTTTTTTTTTTTAATTTTTTTAATGTTAGCACAACTGAATAGGAGTCTGTGATAATTTGGCATACTTCCCTAAAACTTTAAACTTCTTTCTAGACTCAACATCATCATTGCTGCTATCTGAATTATTTTTGAATCTTGTCAGAGTAATTTCCCCTTGACCCCTCTGAAATTGTAGTTATAATAATAGTAATGGTAAAAATAGGTATGTTTTTATGATGTTCTCAAACTCATTCATAACGCATCAAGTTTGGAAATTAGATCTTAATTAGCATATATTTTTATGATTTGAATTCTTCGTTTACTCCTTAGTTTTAGTTCCGATTGAGAAAATATACAATTATCAAACACTCGAGACAGTATTTCCGATTGAGAAGATATATCAAACACTCGAGACAGTGTTTCATCTCATTTCCAAACAATTCGAATTTCGTCAAAAATACTCCGCTGCGCGTCGTATTTTCAACTCTATTCTCGGTGTTTGGAAATGTGATGGAACACTGACTTTCATGTTTGATATGTTACTTAAAATTACATTATAAAATTTAGCAAACGCTTTGATCAATATGATCATCATCTGACATCAAGCTATGAAATGGCAAGCGCAACCACAGAATTTTAAGCAGATGGAGGCGGGAGGCTACATAATAACCCTGAACAACGTTTCATTAGGAAAATTCTTGACATATGCACATCTTGGAGAATTAGGAGAATAAAAGAATCACTCCTCATTGGTTGTCACCAACCAGCTCTTGACAAACGCGTTTCAAACCGCTGAACGTACGTATTGCATGTTCCAAAATTCAGCGCCAGTGACATCCGAAAATCGAACCGTGTACCGAATAGTGAGCTGCTTCGCAGCAAATATTATTTATAAATGGATAATAATAGGTTTGTTTCTTAAGATGTTAAAATTAAGTTATGAAATTTAGCAAACGTTTGCGATCAGTATGATCATCATCAGGTTATAATATGGTAAGTGCAATCAAAGGGCATTTAAAAATAGTTGGAGGCGGGAGAATTATTGTAATTGCAAATTTGAAGAAAATTACCATATTTTCCCGTATATAATTCGAACCGGTGTATAAGTCGACCCCTACTTTATAAGACAGAAAATCCCACTTTTTTAAATTCCGGTGTATAAGACGAACCCTAAAATCGCCCTTGTTGGAGATTTTAAAAAGCACAAATCCAGCAAGATCACGGTAAAATAAACAAATGAAAAACTCAATAAAAACTGAAAAATATGAAGTCATCTTTTGTCATATTTTGTGGCTCCTAATGTAACCGTTTGTTTTTACGATTTCTCACCTGTTTCGCAGAAATTATAATGATCAAGGCTTAGCATTGATGTGCTGGCTGCCTCGGTTTGATAGTACTTAAGCAACAGTTTCTGCCTGGCTTTGAGGGCTTCATCAACATGGCATAGCTAACAAACAAGTTCAGGTTTCTAAAGAAGGTAAAAATGAAGGAAATATTTAAAAGGCAATACTCTGAGATGTGGTTTACAGTAAATGATAATCATCTTGTAGGTGTGTGAGCTAGTAGCTTTCCTGAAGCCACTTAACTGGGCCTTAAGGCCGCGCTGGTAGTGGGCGTTACTCCTTAAATCTACCACAAAAAGTAGTTAAACTGACCGTTAGCAGCTGCGGACTCACTGCTTCAGCCTTTTTAGACCCCATCAGTATGGTACAGCTAACAAAGAGGGTCAGGTTCCCAGAAAAGAAAAATAAGAGTGAAAGAATATTGCTTAAAAATATTTTTTAGTTAAAGCTGTTTTAATCTATATTTTCAAGTCACTTCTCGAAGAAGCTGCCTCCCAACAAAACATTGTACTCCAGGCCAGCCAGTTGCTTAATTGCTGTGCAGCGACTAACGATGTGTTCAGAGGTTCCCCAGAAGAAGTAGAGGCAGAAAGGGTGCTACTTGTTGCTAGTAGGTTGAACAGTATATTGGTAGTTGCTTTAACTACGAGCAGTCCCAATTTTCTCTCTTTTATAGTTCGTACAACCCGGCAAACTATTGGACGCGGGCAAAAATGGCGAAAAACAACAACCCCCCCTCGTTAAAAAAATTTT